>JAPYZL010023981.1:0-10550 GCA_030522825.1 Platygaster orseoliae
GTGGATTTCTCCTGTTGTTATTCAGGCCAAGATTCTTCTTCAGAGTCTTTGGCTACTCAAGCTCGATTGGGACGACCCTTTGCCACTGCATATACGGCAGAGATGGAATCGACTTCAGGCTTCGTACTCTGCATCTTAGCAGATTTCCATCCCTCGTTGGACTCTGTGTGATTTTGAACCTACGACGATCTGTGAGATGCACGGTTTTTCTGATGCTTCAACTACGGCGTACGGAGCTGTGGCTTACTTGCAAGTCCAAACCGGGAGTCGCACTGCGGTTACGCTACTCATGTCCAAGACTCGTGTGGCGTCATTGAAGACCGTCAGCGTTCCCAGGCTGGAGCTCTGTGGGGCTCATTTACTTTCTGATCTCGTTCAGTACTTGAGCTGGGTGTTGAAGATGGAGTCTCTTTTGGTTTTTTGCTGATGTGACTCCACTATTGTTCTCAGTTAGCTTTTAAAGCCACCCGCTACTTGGAAGGTGTTCGTTGCCAACCGAGTTTCATACATTCAGACTTCAGTTCCTCAGGCTAAATGGAATCATGTCCCGATCTCTGAGAATCCTGCTGATTTGGCTTCACGGGGAATGAATGCTGCACAATTGGTTCACTGTGATCTCTGGTGGAGTGGCTCGAGATGGCTATCTTTGTTCAAAGCGGATTGGCCCTTGCCATCGCAGCTGGAACCTCTGGTCCAGGAGGAATTGCGGATCTCATGATCAACTACATTGACTCATGTCAATGTAGTTGATCGGCCTGAACATTGGTTCACTACTCTACGGTCTCGGATTTCTTCCTGGTCTAGACTACTTCGCATTGTCGCCGCGGTTCTCCGGGCTGTTGATCTTATGCGTAGGAGGTCGACACCGATTTTCCCGGATTGTTCTCCGTTGCAGCGGGCGACTGATTTTGTTGTTAAATTCGAACAGGGTGAGTCTTTCGGTTCCAAAATCCGGACCATTAGGAATTCCAAGCCTGTTTCACCTTCCTCTCTTCTTTTTCTACTCTCCCCGTGGATTGACAATCAGGGAATCCTTCGTTTGAGGGGGGGGGGGGGAGATTACGGTCTGCCTTGTTCAGGGGCTTTCGGACATTACCAGCGATCCTCCCCCCGGGAGAGACCTCTCGACTAATAATACGTCAAGTTCACACTAACTTTCTTCATTCGGGCATCGAATTGACCCTTTACATAGTACGAACGAGGTTTTGGATAATTAATGCTCGGAATTTGGTCAGACAGAACCACCGAACCTGTGTGACGTGTACGCGTTCACGGGCTCAGACCATGGCTCAATTGATGGGTAAGTTGCCATTGCCTCGGGTACACGCATCGCGTGTGTTTTCTTACACCGGGGTAGATTACGCCGGTCCTTTTTTGGTGTTGAATAGCACGGGTCGGGGTCAGAGATTGCACAAGGTATGGGTAGTCCTGTATGTGTGTTTTTCGGTGTAGTATATGCATATTGATTATGTGAACGACTATACCACTCGTTAGTTTTTGAATTCATTGCGTAGGTTTTGTAATGAGTATGGTATGCCTGTGGCGTTGTATAGTGACAACGCGACCAATTTTCAGGGAGCTGACCGCGAGCTCAGGTCTCATTTTCGGGAATTGAGCAAGGACTTGAAATTCGTGATTTTCTTGTCGTGGATGGCATTGCCTGGCACTTTTTACCTTCCCAAGCCTCCCATTTTGGTGGACTCTGGGAGGCTGGAGTTAAAAGTGTCAAGTCGTATTTGAAGCTCTTTTGGGCGGTGCGACTCCTTCGGTCGAGGAGTTTCGCACTGTATTGAGTAAAATTCAGGATCTGCTCAATTCGCGTCCAATTGGACCTTTGTATGATGATCCGGAGTCCCTGGAGGCTCTGACTCCTGGGAATTTTCTCAATATGACGGTTGTAAAAGCAATTCCCACTCCTTCGGTTTTGGATTTGGCCGACAATAGGCTGACTCGGTGGCAGTTCTATCGAAGGATTGTCGAGCGGTTCTGAAGAAGGTGGAGGAGGGATTATCTCCAGCTTCTCCAAGTGCGTAGTAAATAGCGCAAACTCGGCCTAATCTAGAGCCGGGGGAGTTGGTTCTCGTAGAGAACGAGCTTCTGCCTCCTTCGAAATGGGAGTTGGGGCGGGTTATTCGGTGTCGTTCTGGCCCGGACGGTCTGACTCGCGCTGCGACAATGAGGACCGCGGCCTCAGAGTACCTGCGACCGATTGTTAAGTTGGTGCGGCTGCCTCTACGGAAGAATTAGATTTCGGCTGATTTTGATTTTTTCTTTTTTTTTTTCTTGTGCGTGGTTTATCATTCGGTTTATTTGTACTTTGTATTTCTTTTTATGTTGTATTATGATTTTTTGTTTTTCGATTTGATCTCGAAACGAGGGGGAAAATGTTTGATATCGCGACTCGGCTGCCCTCTGCGCGCGCATGAGTTATGTGTAAGCTAATCGCGTTCACGTTGGTGTTCTCTAAACCGGCAGCGGAGCTCTATCGTTGTCGTGTAAATCACTCATTAAAAGCACTATTAAATCTAATCCGGCCTTCTTTCTTCAATCCTGAACAAGAATATTCAATTTGGTCAGTAGCTCAGCTACTTGTCTGTATCACCCAATAGTCATACTTGAAGTTTGGCTTTTTATTTTTCAGGTTAACAGGTTTCAAGTCATTTTATAAATCACAATTAACCTTGTCTTAGACGGATCTGTAGTATAACAAATCACTGAATAAATTTTGATATCAGTGATACATAATTATTTGGTTTATTTTGATATTATACATATATATAGTTTAAATCGGAAAAATTTTTGAACGCAATATTTTTTAGAAGCGTCATTATTTATTGTGGATTTTTTTGTGACTAACACGCAATACATGAAGTGTCAGCGTCATGTGACCGTCACGAACCATGGCCAATGGCTTCGGTCAGTCATAGTCATGACCGTCATGTGACTGCGTCATTGACCGGTCATATGACTAGCTCACATCCCTGGCAGTATCGACTGTTGGATAGACGCTACGCGTTTTAGGGACTGCACAGTGTACATAGTAATGACTTGTCTCTAGTCCGATTGCGGGCCAGAATCTGGCCCGCTCTCCGCATAGATTACTGATTCCGCTTTTATGCGATACTGTACGTATATGGAATAATGTTTACACAAATAAAACTATTATTAGAAGAATAAATAAATAAAAACAAAGGCTCCATAGCGTAATGGTTACGCAGCTGAGCTACGAAATCTCAGGTGACGGGTTCGATTCCCGACAAGTGCAAGAATTTTTTGAATTGAAAAAGTTCCTTCAGCACGGGTATCGAATGCTGCTACCCTTCTTTGACTGCCACAGGGTTTTCCTCAACGAGGTTTTCCCTCATGGGCGATTGTTAGGCTACGATCGATGCAGTCGCGCAAATGCCAGCTAGGGAAGTAAGGAAGGAGAGTGGAAAGGACCAAAACCGACGCCTTTCGTTGGTAGGGAGCGCCGGCCTTACCGACGCGGAGCTGGTCGAAATATTCCCATGCATTGACATTCATTGTACTGAAGTCTGAAGTCCATTCATGATGGCATGTTCGTATAATGTACATATCGATTTTATTTTGAGTTTTGTTGGCCCTTTATGCATGCATTGATCGTATATTTTCAATTAAACCGTACTCCAAATATGACCACCGAATTACTCAAAGCTCATGACGAACAGAGGTTCAGAAAAATCAAGAAAACCCAGTGAAAGAATGTTACAGCAATAAAGGAATACGACCGATGCATGCATAGAAGGCCAGCAAAACTCAAAATTAAACTGATACGTACATTATAAGAACATGCCATCATGAATGGACTTTATTACAATGAATGTCAATGTATGAGAATATTTCTTAAACGAAATGTGTGTAAAAAATACATTGTGAATTACCATTTTTTTACATGCATGAATCTTATGTCGACTTTTTTTATTTTCTTTAAAAGCTACACGATTGAAAATACTCGAAATTCTGAAAATTTGAGACATACTCGTACATTTCATTAACCATCTCTACAACAAGATAGAACATATAGTTTGGATTAAGTAATTTGGTAGATAATGGAACTACTACAAATAATGCTATCACTTGGAATAAAAAAAATCAAAATTTATTAAAAATGATATTCAGTTAATCATGGATGCTTGTGATACATGTCAGTATAAAATACTAATCGAAAACACAGATTATGAATGGAAAAATTGAAGCATTGTTAAAGTTTTTGGGCTTAAACTCATTCAATTTTCAGTACATTTGAAAGATGATCATGAAATATAATTTTCAATAAGCTACTTGTATTTGAAATTTTGTTTTCTATAACGAACCTTCAACTTATGTGTTGCAGTAATATTTTGATATGTACGCATAACGATGCTTAGTAATATTAGAGTCACAAGGGAACTGACGCTAGGGAGTGTGCAGTTGGTATGAGAGGAGCGAGAGGGTGTGGGTATGTGGGTGAGAGAGAGTCGCAAGCAAAAAGCGAAGGAAGACAGACGTGGCCGCGAGAGATTAGGGCGCGCGTGAACGAAGAACAAAAAAAAGGCTGGTCGGGCGAGAAGCCATCAAAAGTCAAAAGTTTGTCGGGCGAGAAACCGCGAAGTTGTAAATAGAAAAGTCACGAAACAAACGAAAATCTGGTCCCTCAGTTTCGCCTAGTGATTCTGCCGATCCCGTCCTTTGCCATCCCGACGTTGCAAGACGAGAAATATTGCAACAAATGGCAGAAAAAAAGCATAACGATTGAGTTACTTTTGGCGAAATGATGGCATTTTTTTGTAAAAGAAGCCTAAAATCGCTGAATAATTATTACTATACATATAAAAAATCATAATTCCTAATCAATGAATTTCGGCTAATAGGGGCTACTACATAGTTTTATTTATATACAGGGTGTACCAAAACCCCCGTGAAAAAAAGAAATCCATTATTCCTTATCAAATTATAAGACGATTTTTCCTTTACCACTTTTTACAAAACTCAAAATCAGAAAAGGTATTCAAGTTGGAAATTTAAACAATAAATGCACTTTTCCGAGGAGTGAGGATAAAAACCACGAACCAAACTTTACCCAAATTTTCTTCATATTTTTCTAAGTACAAAAGTCTTTTGCCACTTTTCGGAAAACTCAAAATCAAAAAAGATATTCGAGTTAGAAGTTTCGACCAATCAGATTTCTCAGATTTCAAACTAGAATATCTTTTTAGATTTTGAGTTTTTTAAAAAGTGGCAAAGGACTTTTTTACTCAGAAAATATGAAGAAAATTTGGGTAAATTACAGTTCGTGGTTTTTATCCCCACTTCTCGAAAAAGTGCATTTATTGCTTAAATTTCAAAGTTGAATAACTTTTTTGATTGTGAGTTTTGTAAAAAGTGGCAAAGGACTTTTCGACTTGAAATTCAAAAAGGAATATTGGATTTCTTTTTGTCACAGGGATTTTGGTACACCCTGTATATAACTAGTTAGAAAAAAATATGAAGGAAAAAAAACTGATGCAACCCGAAATTTTTAAAGTCAAAAATTTTTTTATTTTTTTTATATCACAATAGAAAAAAAATTGTTGGAGAAAAATATCATGTTTCATATTTTTTTCTTAAATAGGGACCTTTTACCTTGAAACGGTTAAAATGACGGATCTTCGAAAAAAAATTTCGAAGATCTGTCATTTTTTCGCAAATTTATATCATTTAAAAAAAAATTAACATGCGCCAATAGCGCAAAATCAAGTATTTAACCAAATTTTCAAAAATTCCCTATGACGAAAGAACTCAAAATCAAGCAAAAAGAAAAAATATGCGTCGAATTGATTTCGATGTAAAAACTAATAAAAATTCATGCAAAAACAAACTTGACCCTAACTGCCTCGATGATTTCATTAAAAATGAGCCTAAAATAAAATCTAATTAGATTTATAAGTGCAAATATTGCTTGAAACTGAAGTAAGTTTATAGTTATAAATCCATTTGGATTTTTCTATTCAAATACATCAAAAAAAAAAAAAAATAATTACCAAAGAAAAAAAATTAATCTTATAGTGAATTGTATGATAATTTTAAATTTATGTCAAGAAAATAATTGCTGATAACATCATAACGATCGCATACTAAAAGTAATAAAAATCATTTATTCACATTTAAGAATTATAGTGATTAAGAATTTTTTTCATCGTTTATAAATTATTGAAAATGATCCAATTTATTCATACAATTATTACAATTATTTTATCAATAATTATATTCAAAATAAATAATTTTTACATTATTTGTAATATGGAATCATGGTCGAAAATCGACATGAATTTTTTTGCATCGAAAAAAGTATAGGATTTGAAACTATGCACAAAAATAACTACGAATTTTCGCAACGCACGTGAAATTTTTTCGGAACAGTTGAATGTCGCACACGCATGCGTCACATAAGTCCTACGTTTGACTGTCCGCAAGCGGAAAATCAGGCCAGATTCTGGCCTTTACTTGGGCTTGTTAACGCGGATATCTCAAGGCCGTGTCGCTGTATTAAGTTTTTTCCCCGTATATAAACAAGTCTAAAAAATAGCAAGGTGTATATGTGATGCACTAGCAGAAACACGTAAAACGTTACCTCCATTGTAATCGTTGAGCGCACCAGACATAGGTTTGCCCCTTCTCGGCAAGGTCGAACTCTTCTCGTGTTCTGCAGAGTCAGAAACTGATCTGTATCCTGGGTAATGTTTTCCTGGCGGAAACTCAGGGAATATGGCAGTTATCAAGGACGTAATTGAGGGTGGTTGTTGCTCCGACGAACAGGGATCTGGGGTCAAGATTTGGGTGGACTTTGCCCTTGGAAGAGTAAAAGAGCCACAGTAAGGAAATGAATTTTGGGTAGATAAAACTTTAGAGCTGCAGGGATATAGTGAGGAAATGGAAACAGAGACAGAGCTGACAGCCAGATTCTTGCGTGTTTTATTGGATGCGGTGTTTACTGGCGTTGTCTTATGCCAGGAAAAGAGTTGCGTGGAAACCGAGCGCGCCAAAGATTTAGCGCAGTTTACGCGAGAAGGGTTCCTCGCAACTCCTAACACGGGGAGTTCAAGCTCTAACTGATCCAGGGACTTGCTGTGCCGAGTTGGAAGTGACGCGGGGCTCAACAGGAAACGACCCTTTTCAGAATTGTAACTTTCACTGCGTGATGACCATATTCTGTCCCGATAGCTGCACTCGTCGTGGTTGGTGACTAAGGGAATTTCATCTGTTATTACCATTCGTTAAAATTTATTGTACATTGATTGAGTCTCATCATCGTCATCGTCATTGCCATCGTCATCGTCTTCGTTAGAGTCATCAGCATCATATCGAAAATATCAAATATAAAATTAATTGATACCAATGAAAAAGTTTAACTTTCTACATAAGGAGTAAGTTTGAACTCATCACAAAGGAAGAGAAATTAGATAGGGACTTACGACTTTTTCTGTGATGATGGTGCATATCTGCTACCACTGCTGCTGCTGCGTACTGGTCCTCAAAAATGAGCGGTAAAGTGTGAAAGTCACCGTCTACTTCTGGGCACTGTACTGGCAATAGAGGTAAGGAAGATAGATAGCGTGATCTTCGGGCCGACTCGCTAACTGTCTGATTCGACAAATAGTTCGTGTCGTAACAACCTGCAGCCGAATTACGTGGATTTGCCAACACGAAGAATCCCTCAGCGAATCTCTTGACCTTAACATCCGAAGTAACATATGGGTTAGTCCAGTAGAGATTTACTTCAAAAATTTCTTTTATCATAAAATATTTTTTCCAATTTCTGGTCTAAAAATATTCGAACGGTATTTTTTATTGTGATATGATATACAAAGTTAGCAAGAAATAAGTATTTGAAAATTTTTCTTCTCGAAAAATGGATAATTTCCAATAATAAGTAACTAAAATAATGTTTTCGATAAAGGTTTTAAAATATAATTCACTATTGTGAAGAGAAAGGTCGTTCTTTCATGTCTTCTAATTATTGAACAATAAAATTGTAAAAAGCGCGGTCCAGCATTTGGCACTGATGATACTCGCAGCTCTTTTGAAATATTAAAAACCTTGTAAAATTAAAAGTCTTTGCACTCATCAGATGAGCCTCGATTTCTTTATGAATGAACAAATTTATGTTAATTTTGCTGATGATCTATGCGCACTCCGCTATTTGCATCACACACATTTAAAATAAATGTTTTCGTAATTTATTGCAGAACCTACAAGTGAATATTATTTACGAATCGGCTTTTCATGATATTAAATGAGTAAACGCCTTCCTTTCTACCACTTTCGTTTTAACTTAGATTTTGGGATCTATAGAAGCTTGCGGTTTGCGTTGGTCTTTAGAGTTTATAGAGAAAAGTTTTTAAAGAAGATAAATTAAATTATTTGTTTTTATTGTCATTACCTTAATTATATTTTAAATAAAAAGAATATAAGTAGTTAACAGCGTAAGAATACCACGACGAGGAAACAGCAAATAACAAGTACAGAAAGTATCTTAGTAAAAAAACTAATAATCTTTTATGCATGAATGTTGAGCCGCTCTGATAAAAGGTCCAATCCAGACAGGACCTCGTAACGAGAGAAACGGTCCGGTTCGCACCGGACCTCGTAGCCAATTGAACGGTCCAGACCGCTGATCTCGCTATGAGGCCCATACGAGAAGAGAATCTTTATCTCAAATAAATAGAATATAGACAATCCTTTGAATACAATGTTTTTTTTTGGATATCCTACGTTTTTAGTTAAGTTGATTATAAATAAAAAACCGCACAGCATTCTTTGAGAAGTTCTTTTTATTGCTCAGTCTTAGGCTGTCGAACACAGAATTTACAGGTGCAATTACGCAGCAGAAAAAGCAGGCCCGAATGCGACCGCACGCATGCGCATGACAAGAGCATGTCTAGTGCCGTACATATCATCATGAGTTCCCCGGTATGCTTCAAAAACCGACACTTCCTCCCATCACGTAGGCACTCCAAACAAACTCGAAATCAACAAACGCACACCTACTTATATGCCAAATATGAGACCAAATCTCAAAATCGCCGACAAAACATAGCACTTAGTTCACAATAACAAATAAAATAAAAGAAAAGAAAGAAAAAAAAATTACCCGTCGCTCCTTCCACATCCTAGATCTCCTCGCATCACTCACTTCCCGTCAATACTTGTAACAATTGGTTAATCTCCACGTAATGAAAAAAATGCTCCCCATCAAATCCATTCATCAATATATATATATATAGAGAGAGAGAGGGAACCCACCTCACTTTAACCGATCCTCTTTGAATACATTCTCTCACATAGTGCTCTTGCACCTCCGTCATGTGTCTCAATTTATTTCCACCACTCGTCTTTGCACATGTCTTAGTTAACTTATTGTCACACCACAATGTGACAAGACAAAAACACCTACCTAAAATTAACCGTGTCAACCTATGTAAAGCAGTTATCGCCTAGTACGTCTCACTCATCGCCACATATTCTGCCTGACACGTTGACAACGACACATATGTCTGTTTATGTGTCCTCCAGGCGATTGTGCCTTCAAATAACCTAATTACAAATCCACATGTTGTTATTGAACCCTTGCAATTTGCAAAACTGGCATCAGAATAAGTCTGCATGTCATTCCTCTTGGCTTTATACTTCAGACTAATATCCCTAGTGCCCTTCAAATAACAAAACAAGCTCAAAACCATTTTCCAATCTTAACAGTGAGATTCGATTGATGTCTACTCAGTATGGTCGTAGCATATGTAATATACGGTCTCGTGGCCCCTGAAAGATATAGCAGACTCCCTACAGCCTCACGATCAGGCATATCTCTTACCAACTTCCCATTTCCGGAATCTCTTGTGTCACCTGAATCTTCTCTGTCACGTCTCTGTCTATTTTCTACCTATCGAGTGACCATAGATGTGTCTTTTCGATACGTTTCCTCTCTATTTGCGCCAAATTTCTCCAACATCTTCTCTATATATCTCCATTGACTCGAAACAATACTTCTCTTCTCTCGATTACGTCTTATTTCGATTCCCAGTAATTCCTTGGGCTCACCCAAATCTTTAATATCAAATTCTCTCATTAAGTGAACTTTAAGCTCTCTCATCTTCCTTTCATTATCCCTGCAAGTATCGTCCACATATAATAACAATGTAACGAAATCCCCCTTTTCACGCCATAAAAACAAACAAGGCCCCTCAAGATCATTTTTCAATCCAATTCCTTTCGCGACCTCTGTGAATTCCATGTTCCATCTCTTGAAACTTATTTTCAGACCATAGAGGACCTTCTTTAGTTTACAAACACTTGCTCTTCTTATCACATTGCAAGATTAAACGAACTTACCTTAAGTGAAGTTTGATCGTAATTATACGAAGAAGCCTCGTTCGAAGAGATTAAACTTGTAGTAGTATTCATGCCAATGCTAAATGTCACAACATTCAGAGAAATAAAAGAAAAACCTTCCCTAGCAACCCATCTCGAATACCTCATATTTTTAGAGTTTTTGAAATTCCTGTAGAAGAGAT
>JAPYZL010024011.1:0-12828 GCA_030522825.1 Platygaster orseoliae
CACTTGAACGCTGTTTTTCAAATGACTATAAAATAACAATATTTCGTTCTATTCGAGTTCAAAAATTCTTAAATGATAACCAAATCTTACAGATATAGAAGGGTACGGATTAGAATCTGATTGTATGTATAGTTCGTTGTAAAAAAAATTAAATACTGAAAAATGGCACAACTAGCCCCGGTCTCCCCTATTGATGATCATAAAAATTCTTGTATTCAAAAATATACTTGGGTTTTTCACTTCCAAATGATTGGAGAAATTGAAACCGAAAAACCAAAAATTTTTCGAAAACAAACTAGTACGCAAATTCTCCTTGAACAAGATTCTAAGATAAACCACCTGAAAAAAAATTTTGTCCTTTCGTGGATTTTAATCCTGCAAAAGCTCAAAAAAGCTTCATTTTTTGGATTGCTTGTAATGATTAAGAAAAACTTCATATTTTGACTGTCATATATTTATTTGATCGAGTAATTTAATATAAATCTTTTGATCAAAGATCCAATTCAGCTTCTCGACCATACAGTCTAATTTGTTTTTGAAAAGTACTCTCCGAATATTTTACGTGTTGCACTCGTGCTATTTTCTCCGATAGCCGAATTTATGAAATCCTTCTGATGGAAAACACTAGTATACACATCTGGATTACCGGTAGGACAGATAATCTTGAGATCAATAGTAATAGTTGAAGAGACGAGGCCTATCACTCTGTTGTTAAAAACTAGAGGACCGCCCGAGTCGCCCTAGAAAAAAAGTTATGACATAACTTAAATGAAAATTACTATTGTCTTGGAAACGGTAGTTAAAATTGTTTGCAAGTTCAAAGATGTTATGATTTTAATTACTTGTTATTATGAAAAACTGTCATTAAAAATGATTTCTTATTTACACATATGTTGCATTGATATCATAAAAATAACTTTTTACAGCTGTTATAATATTGTGGTTTAACTTTGAATTCATCACATCCTGATAAAACAACAGTATGATTATAGTTGAAATCAATTTTGTAAAATAGCTTACAAGGCATGCTGCGCTGACACCTTTACGGGCTGAAACACAAAGTTGCGAGGACTTCATCTTTCCATTAAACCATGTGGCGTTGCATGACGATGAAGGCAAAACTACAAAAGTTGCTTTTTGCATTGTTAACGATTCAGTTTCAGAGTCCAAATCGCCGAAACCGGTCAATACTGCTTCAGAATATAGCGGAACTTCAGTTTCGGGCAAACCAATCGAATGTCGATACCAATCAAACCTCATTGGAATAGCAAGCTGTGAATAAAACATAAAGAACGAAATGATAAAAATAGAAAAAATACGAATAACGAAAAAAACATATGATCTTTTTTAATGAGATAATAAAAAAAGAAGAACTATTGAAAGTTATGGTAATGTAGATTTATAATTAACATGATTATTAAAAATGTAATTACTGAAATCTAGAGGATGTAACTATTGGTTTCATGCAGGTTCTCAAAGTAAAACACATTTTTGAATTTTTTATATTACTTAGTCAAAAACAGCAAAATTGTCTTGAATAGATTTCTTATTTTTAAAATCATAAAATAAGAATATTTGAATGAAGTAAGTACCTAAAAAAAATATATTTCTGAAGCATGGGATTTTGTACATTGACATAGTATATTCATTTAACTACCGGAAAATCTTGAAAATTGTAAAAACAGAAAAGAAAAACTGAAAGTAGCAGAACTTTCTGTTGGAATTATTGTCAACTAGAAAATTTATAAAAATATCTAAGATAATATACAAAACCTTAAATTGTAGAACATCTCATTCAAAAAAACTTATATAGCAATATATAGAAATAATAGAAGTCCATGAAAAAATATAAGAACGCTACAAAATTTTTTAATAGTGAAAACATACGAAAATCAAAGAAATCTAAAATATACTCAAAAGCTATGTAGAAACGATTTTCGCTGATATCCATTAAAATATTCAGAATCTATCGAAATTTAAATGATAAAGCATCATTATCAACAAATGTATATTGCAATATAAAAAATACTAGATCATCATAAAAATTATGAAAAATTTTTTTTTTAACTTTATTGATACTTGAAAAATGAAAGAGATACTTAAACTTAATTAACATCAAAAAACTGGCGATAAAATTTTCTCAAAAACTTATATAATATTTAATTTCAAAGCATATTATTTACTACATCTATAATGAAATCCATAAAAAAACACAAATCATTTAAATTTTATAAATGCTGAAAATATATTCAAAATACAAAAAGTATACAGAAAAAATTTCCTACTCCAGACTTAAAAAGTTCTAAAACTATAAAACGTCTTAACACGAAAAATTGATAAATTATGCTTTTGTAGCATGATCGTCGAAAAATAGAATTTCTAAAAATTCGAGAGGAACATTTTTTTCTCGAAAACCACTCCTGCCAATTCTTTCTATTCAGGCCCATGCACGGAGAGAAATCGTTTGGTTACAGCAACCATTGATTTAGTAAAATATGGACCCAACAAAGTTTTGGGTACTACAACCAACACTTAGGTTGGGCTGAATTTTCATGACTGAACAATAAGTTGCGATAACCAATAGTTTGGTTATCATGCCTGAAGTCTTGGTTGTACGACCAAAAACTTTGGTGAGCTCAGAATTTACGTAATAAATGATTTCTGTAACCAAAAATTCTTTCCGTGTGATATACCTTAGTGTAAATCACGATGCAACATCGAAGATTTGCAAAGAATGAATTAATCAGGAAGTATTCACGAAGATTATTCAAAATAAAAATAGATTCCAAAAACTGATGCGTACGGTGACCACGGCTATGTCATTATAAAATACGTTGCCCTTTTCGTATTCCGGATGTATAATCACGTTGTCAACATCGTGTATCAACGATGATTCACCAGGACATTCTGGAGGATTCTTGGTGTGAAAATATTTTCCATCAAATCCAGAGCAAACTTGGATTTTGGAATGAAAATATATCGAACTTTTATTGAACACCGTCACTAGAGCATCGAATAGATGAGCAGCTGTTAGAATATGTCGTTCACTGATAATGACTCCAGAACCAGTTATTAAATCTTCTATTTTTTCGGTATTAGAAAGTATGTACACCGTGTGCATCAATAACTTTACAGTGTATGGGTGGTCCCTTACGAAAGCTGTTTCGCCATCGGTGATTTTTTCTTTGATCGCTTCATCATGACTTTTATAAATATTCGCGCCGTACGTATGATTCACTATGAAAAAAAATGTAATCGAAAATCAGAAAAACGTTAGAATACATAGTTATCTTCAATGTTAAACAATCACAAGTAAGATGAATCACCAAAATTTTCCGTTTGTTTAAATCGTTCAATGATTTTTGTCTCTAACTACAATTATTTGTGATTTAGTTACTAGGATTCAATGACTTTATTCTGCGTCTTTTGATAGAACAATTATCAACATTTAAATATTACCATTGCTCTACACGGAGAAAAATGGTTTGGTTACAGAAACCATTAATTAAGTAAAATATGGACCCACCAAAGTTTCGGGTACAACATTCAAAACTTGTGTTATGGTAACTAATGCTCAATTTTTATAACTGATACTAAGGTTGCACTAACTAATTATTTAATTATCACACCAATAGTTTTAGTTGTAATACCTAAAACTTTGGTAGGCTCATATTTTACTTAATAAATGGTTGCTGTAGCCAAAAATTTCTCCCCGTGCAGTAAACAAATTTAAATATGCGGCAGTTATGCAAAAAATGCCACATGTAAAAAAATACTAAATAATTGTTATATTTTATTAATTTTGACTTACTTGATGTAGAAAAAATCACAAAGAAAAAAAGCACTGTAGTGAAGTTAGCACTCATTTTGTCGGTTCTCGTTGAATACTTGTTTCAACGGATGACTGAAACCGTCATCAGAGCTTTATATACCAGCTACATTTTATCACCTCGATATGATTTACGACAGTCATAAGAAGTTTATTAAAAAAAAATCCGACTGTTGACATGCGATGGTTGGGAAATTTAAATAATCTTTTTTTTCCGGTCGTTAGTTTCTTATTTCCGTAAGTATTAATAAAATTCCTGCTCATTGTAGACTCTTTTTGTAAGTGCTGCATACCGATAAGTTCAAAAACCTGAAATCATTCTCGTAGATATTAACAATTTTTTTTAGATATCAACAGTTTTTTTTTCATTTCTTCTCCATTTTTCTTTTTCGTTTTTTTCCTTTCTTCCTTTTTAATTAATCATCTTCCTTGAGCATATATTTCAAGGTCTAATACATTGTATTGTATATTTCATACTTACTGCATTCTATTCATACAATTACAAATTTGCAATACTCACAATAATTACAATTACATATAACACTGGTCAACAGTCATTTTGCTGCAGGGCAGACAGTTACTTATTTAAGGTAATTTGGGCACGCTGAATCCAAAAATGGCAACGATTTTGCTCAATCAGCTCTTGTTTTTGCGGTATTTGAAAAAAAACACGTTTCTTTCTACATCTAATATTTCAAATTTTCATAATTTTTTTTCTTGTGTACTGTCACGTCCCGAGTGATATATCCCTACTGTATACCTGACAGGCCAGTCCGACCGAACTCTAAAATTTCTAAGGAATTTGCAATGAGTAGAATTCATCTCTTCTTACAAGTGTAAAATGATGGTATAAAAAATATCAGAAAGTACATTTTTCAAAAAGAGTAGGTTGCGATTTTTCAGCAATGAGATAAAATAAAGTTTTGAAAAATCGAGAAATACGGAAAGACGTAATTTATCTATGGAATTGAGCAAAAATTCTATGTGATTTATAACAAATTAAACACAAATGTAAGTGAGATTTCCAGCTACCAACTCCAAGCATTATCTTAGTCTCTAAAATTGCAGTGTTTAATCGTTTACGGATATCCCGAAATATCAGCATGAATAAATTGAAGTGAACGTCAAATTTTTAAATGTTCAATTTGTATATTTCGTGAATTATTTAAAGTTTTCCTGTAACTTTTGAAATATTTATGTTTACAACCATTTGAAATCGCGTTTTACTGATTTTTTATATTCTTTAAATATACGATGAAAGAAATTCAATTTCAAATATCCGTTTTGTAACGGAATTTGATCATCTTTTTTGATGATCATTAAAATTCCTGTATTCAAAAAAGTACTTGGATTTTTCGGAATCATAATTAGAGAAGTTTAGACCAAAAAACTAGAATTATTCCGAAAACGAATTGGTATTCACATTCAAGATTCTAAGATAAACCACCTGAAAAAAAATTTTTTATCTTGTGGATTTTAATCCTGCAAAATCTCCGAAAAGCTCATTTTTTGGGATTATTTGTGATGATTGAAAAAAACACCATTTCATAACTATCACATATTTATTCAATCAAGTAGATTAATTTTCATCTTTTGATGACAACTTCAATTCCGCATCTGGACCATACAATCTAACATATACATTCGTTTTTGAAAAGTACTCTCCGAAGACATTACGTTTTGAATTCTCGCCTTCTTTGCCAATAGCCCAATTTATAAAATCCTTCTGATGGAAAACACTCGTGTACACTTCTGGGTAATCGGAATTACAGTCTATCTCATTTTCTTTAATAATATAAAAAGAGTTGAGGCCTACCACTGTGTTGTTAAAAACTAGAGGACCGCCCGTATTACCCTAGGGAAAAAAGTTATTAGATAAATAAAATGAAAATTCCAATAAACAGTAAAACTATTACAGTTTAAAAAATCTCACAATTTCGACGGAAATGCTAACAATGAATTAATCTTATTTTATGAGTGTCTAATTTTCCAATCGTTCGAAATAATTTTTCTATTCTGAAATCAATATGAGAATCATCATTTGAATATATTCATGAATAAAGCTTACAATGCATGATGCGCTGACACCACCTTCTGAGGGTAAAACACAAAGTTGTGGAAACTCCATGTTGCCTGTAAAGATTGAAATGTTGCATAACCGAGAGGGTAAAACAACAAAAGTGGCCTTTTTCAATGATGGCCAGTCAGTCTTATCATCTAATTGGCCATAAGTAGTCAAAACTGCCTCTGAATATTGAGGAACTTCAGTTTCAGGCAAATTAATTCGCTGTCGATTTGCATCAAACGTCATTGGATTTGCAAGCTGTGAATAAAAAGTTCAGGTGAGTAATTGACAATTCACAAAGATCAAATTATTCAGAGAAAGTTCACTAAGATCATACAAAAAAAAATCAATTTCAATATCTCATGCTTACAGTGATCACGGCTATGTCGTTATAAATCATGTTGTCGCCATTTTGGAATTCCGGATGTATAATGACGTTGTCAACATCGTGTAGCATCAATGTTCCACCTGCACATTCTGTATGATCATCGATAGACGAATCTCTTCCATCAAATCCAGAGCAAACTTGGATTTTGTATTGCAAATATATCGGACTTTGTTCAAACACTTTTACTTCGTTATCGAATATATGCGCAGTTGCTAGAATATGTCGATCACTAATGATGACTCCAGAGCCAAAGTGGGTATAGTTCACTACTTCTTTATTAAAAAGCATGTACAACACTCGCATGTGTACTTTTACATTGTGTGGATGGTTCTGGATAAGGGCTATTTTGTCATTAAGAAGACTTTTGTCGATTATTTCATACTGACTGTTAGGCTCATTTTCGTCGTACGGTTGCCCCTCTGTGTAAAAGAATTGAATATAAATTAATAATATGTAATGTGGTGTAATTTATGCAGTGATTAGCTACTTGTATTTGGAAAATTAAATGTTAAACAATCACAAGTAAGAAAAATCAACGAAATATCACACAGTGACAATTCTTTAGATCATTTTATTCGTTAAATAATTTATTCATAATAATTAAATGTATCTTGCTTGTGTGTTAAATGTGACTTACCTGAAACAAAGAAGATCGCGAAGAAAAAGAGCAATTTAGTTACACTGGCACTCATTTCTGTCAACTTTGAGAGTGGTTCGAGCAGAGTACGTTTTTCAACTGACGATCCGGTCCGTCATCGCAGGTTTATATATGAGAATTCACTCATTATTTACGCATTATAAGTTAAGAAAAAAAGAGAATGACTAGTAAATAATATTGTTAAAACGCAATCATAAAAAAATTAAATACTCATCTTTTAACTTTTATTGTCATTACTTTTCTATTTCCTCAAGTTCCTTGAAAATCCCAGCACATTAAAGATTCGCTGTGAGTGCAATAACATGTTGAATAACACATTAGTTATTTTTTCAGGTATTCCCCTGATTGTATGGATAATTTACTTCACAAAAAAAATATACTTGGTAAATTCAGATTTTTAGAATGTATGTTGAAAGAGTTAGAATTCAGAAAAGTATTCTTTAGAAACAACTTTTCATCTGCAATTTAGAAATTAGGAAAAATATTTATTACTTTAAATGTAATCTGGAAAAAAGTTAATAATATGAAAAATCTTCGACCCTTGACTAGAAAATATATATAAATTTGAAACTTCAAAATCTGTAACATTGAAAATTTTATTACCAAAACCATATCGTTGAAGATTAATTATCATGAAATCCTAAAAAAAATTGTTTTTCAGGTATTTCATACAAGTCATACTACGCATACAATTACAAATAACAATACTTACAATAATTACAATTACATATAATTTCATATTATCAATACAGTTTTAGCGTATTTTTTTGGTATTTTTATAGATTTCTTGGAATTTTATGATTCACAATACAGATTTCTAGCATTAGATGCTTAATAGAATTCTCATTTCAACAGATTTCCAGTATTTTGTAATATATCTCGGAAAATTTCATTTGCGTAGATTTGGAATATCTAAATTTTGATAATTTTCATTTTAATAACATAATAACGTAGATTTTGAAAACTTTGTAGCATTCTATTATATTCTTATAGATTCTTAGTATTTCTTTAGCTTTTTACATATGTTATTTTGTAATTTGATAGGTTATAATTCTAAGTTTTACAGATCGTATGCATTTGTTCAGATTTTTCAGAAAAAAGTTTTGAATAATGTTTTAATACTTTTTAGTACTTCTCAAAATTTTTGTTTGCATTTCTAAAATTCGAAGCTCCAGAATTCACGTTCCTTAGATATTTAACATTTTCGTAGAGATAAATTTTTTTTATCAATCACTAAATCAGAATGATTTTCTATAGCTAAAAATTTTTAGTTGAAATTTTTCTAAGGCCAGGATTCATTTTACTTTTTAATTGGTTAAATCAAAATTCTGAAAGTCTATTTAAATTTGAGAACCTACAGAAAACCATTTGTTACGTCATCTAAATTTTAGTAAGTACATTTTTGTTCATTTTCAACTATTTTTATTGTTTTTCATTGTTATTTTCATTGATTACTTCATTCGTGGAAATCAATCATTAAAAAGTGAACACATTATTTTGTTTTTGTCTGTACTTTCATTACTTTTTTAATTTTTATTATTTCTGTTATTTTTTTTTCTACGTTTTTAAATTGAGGCATGTCTTTAAATTCAAAGATTATCTCAAATTATGCCCTTGTTCAATTATAGTTTCAAGCAAGCAAGTCTTGAATATAATTTATGTTCAAGACTAGCTAGCTTGAAACTAAAATTGGAAATGGACTTAATTTAAGATAGTATTTCAATTTTCAGACATGCCTTAATTTCGTTGCATCTTAAAATAAGATTGACTTTTTAGGGTGTTTTGAGGAAATTGTTCCTAATTCAAAACTTGCTTGCACTTGCTTGCTTAAAACTAAAGACGAACGTGGACTTCATTTAAAATAATATTTGAATTTCAAGACGTGCCTTCATTTTGTTGCATCTTAAAATAAGATATACTTTTTAGAGTGTTTTAAAGAAATTATTATCGGTTCAAGTCATATACTGTTGGTTCAATACTTGCTTGCTTAAAACTAAAATTGAAGAGTAGCATAATTTAAGATAGTATTTGAATTTTAAGACATGCCTTAATTGCGTTGTATCTTGAAATAAGATTGACTTTGTAGAAGGTTTTAAGTGAATCATTCTTGATTTTACATTTGCTGGCTCGAAACTAAACTAGAACATGGACTTAATTTAAGATAGTATTTAAATTTTAAGACATGCCTCAATTTCATAGCAACTTAAAATAAGATTGACTTTTTAGACTGTTTTGAGAAAATCATTCATGATTCACGACATGTCTCTTTGATTCAAGACTTGCTTATTTCAAACTAAAATTGAACATTGCCTTAATTTAAGGTGGTATATAAATTTCAACACATGTTTAGACATTCATTTATTTATATTATATTAATATATGAAGTTATTGTATATTTTTATATTTTTTTAATATTTTTACTTTTTAATTAGAGAAATTATGAGGAATCCTAACAATTTACATTTAAGAACATACAGAAAACTATTAATTACGTTTTCTATATTGTAGTAAGTACATTTTTGATCATTTTTACCTATTATTATTTTTCATTCTTATTTTTATTTATTACTTCATTCTTTAAATTCATCATCATCAAGTCAACTCATTATTTTGGTATTGTTTATATTTTTATTGATTTTTTTGTATTAATTATTCATATTTTTTAATATTTTTACGTGGGAAAATAAATTATTTCGGTTTAAATTAACTAAGGTAAAATGAATAATAATATTTATTATTTATGTAAATATTTTGGTCATCGTTAGTAGTGACCTTTTAGTTAACATACATCTGTGTGGGGGCCCAATTTTCCCAATCTGTTTTATTCAAAGAAATTTTTTCCCATAGCTCTTTTTCCCAAATTTTCTTTTCCTGAACCTTTTTTCCCAAATATTTTGTTCTAAACAGTTTCTTTTCAAAACTTGTTTTTTCTAAACAATTTTTAAAAACAATTTTTTTCAGGAACCTTTTTTTTCTACATAATCTAAATAAATTCTGAAACAATTTTTTGCTTGTAGCTCAAAATATGTTCATGCATAAAGTTAAAAATTTCTAATGAAGTAATGATTAATATTTGATGAATTAATTATTATTATTTTATAATTAAAGAATTATTGATTCATTAATTAATTATTAATTATTTACAAGGTAATGAAGAAAATTAAAAAAATGTTTGATAAACAATATTTTGGAAAAAAAGGTTTGGGAAAGAAAATTTTGGTAAAAAGGAATTGGGAGAAAATTTCTGCGGGAAAAGCGGATTGAGAAAAGTGGGCCCAAACCTACTTCAAATATATCCCTCACTGTGCGTGATTTATAAATCCGCCCCTGATTGCGTGGGTGTAACCCATGCTCCGAGAGGCCTTTTTATTGTCTTCTCCGAGTGTCAGAAAGCCATACTCCACGTGCCCCTTAATTAGATATTTTCGAGTATCGCGAGGCCAAAAGAGCGGGGAATGTCGAACACGCGAGTCGAATTTGCTTATCAAGCATCCCCGTACACGGGCACAAGGGGGATCGAAAGATCCTTGGACGAAGACGTATGCCCTGGGAGGAAGCGAGGACCTGTCTTACCGGTGCAGCGGGTCCGACTCGCATTCACTCTTGTATTTCACTCTCGCATTCACTCGCACCGAGCACGCGTACCAACAGTCTCCGAAAGAAACCCTTCTCGCTGCCACCTTCCCCTCATCCCTCCCACTTTTTTCCTCTCTTTTCTTCCGTTACATCCGAACAATCGTGTCTGTTCGCGGATCCCTCCCTTTTTATCTCCCTTTTTTTCACCTTACTTCCCATCTCTTTAACAGATATATATATATATATATATATATATATATATATATATATACGCGTATAAATTTATCCCCGCGCTCATGAATTATGGAATTACTACGCGACCTGGGATTTGCAATTTTCGCATGTTCGGGTTTAGAGCTGCGCAGTCTTAAACGTAAATCTTATTTCAAGATGCAATAAAATTGAGGCAAGTCTTGAAATTTGAATTGTATTTTTAATTTCGTACATGCTTAAATTAAGTTTCAAGCAAGAAAGTCTTGAACAGTCTTGGATCAAAAGGATATGTCGCTAATCAAAAATCATTTCCTCAAAACACTCTACAAAAATCAATCTTATTTTAAGATGCAACGGAATGAAGGTATGTTTTAAAATTCAAAAACTATCTTAAATAAAGTTCATGTTCAATTTTAGTTTCAAGCAAGCAAGTCTTAAAACGAAAAGATATGTCTTGAATCATGAACGATTTCCTCAAAATACTTTAAAATGTGAATCTTATTTTAAGACACAACAAAAATTAAGGCAGGGCGTGAAATTCAAATATTATCTTTAATCAAGTCCATGTTCGAGTTTAGTTTCCAGCAAGCAAGTTTTGAATTAAGAATGATATCCTTAAAACACTCTACAAAGTCAATCTTATTTGAAGATGCAACGAAATTAAGGCACGCCTTGAAATTCAAATATTATCTTAAATTAAGTCCATGTTCGAGTTAAGATTCAAACAAGCAAGTCTTAAATCAAGAATGATTTCCTGAAAACACTCTACGAAGTTAATCTTACTTTGAGATGCAAAAAACTCAAGGCATGTCCTAAAATTTTAGTACTATCTTAAATTAGGTCCATGTTCAATTTTAGTTTCAAGCAAGCAAGTTTTGAAGGAAGAAGATATGTCTTAAATCGTTAAAGATTTCCCTCAAAACACTTTCAAAAGTCAATCTTATTTTAAAATGCAACAAAATTAGGGCATGTCTTGCAATTCATATATTATCTTAAATTAGGTTCATATTCGAGTTTAGTTTGAAGCAAGCAAGTCTTGAATCAAGAATGATTTTCTCAGAACACTCTATAAAGTCAATCTTATTCTAAAATGCTACACAATTAAGGCATATATTGAAATTTAAATACTATTTTAAATTAAGTCCATTTTCGAGTTTACAAGACTTGAATCAAGAACGAATTCCACAAAGCACTCTACAAACTCAATCTTATATTAAAATGCTACGAAATTAAGGCATGCCATTAAATTTAAATACTATCTTATATGAAGGCAATGTTCAATTTTAGTTTGAAACAAGCAAGTCTTGAATCAAATAACATAGATATGTCTCGAATCATAAATAATTTTCTCAAAACAGTCTAAAAAGTCAATCTTATTTTGAGATGCAATAAAATTAGGGCATGTCTTGAAATTCAAATACTATCTTAAATTAGGTCCATATTCCAGTTTAGTTTTATGCAAGCAAGTCTTGAATGAAGAACGATTTCCTCAAGACACTCTAAAAAGTCCATCTTATTTTAATATGCTACGAAATTGAAGCATGTCTTAAAATTTAAATACCATCTTAAATTAAGTCCATGTTCGAGTTTAGTTTCAAGCAAGCAAGTCTTGAATGAAGAGGATATGTCTTGAACCGAGAATAATTTTTTCAAAACACTCTAAAAGTTAATCTTATTTTGAGACGCAACGAAATTAAGGCACGTCTTGAAATTCAAATATTATCTTAAATTAGGTTCATGTTCAAGTTTAGCTTCAAGCAAGCAAGACTTGAATTAAGAATGATTCCCTCAAAACGCTCTACAAAGTCATTTTATTTTAAGATGGAGCGTTATTAAGGCATGTCTTAAAATTTAACTACCATCTCAAATTAAGTCCATGTAAAATTTTAGTTTAAAACAAGCAAGTCTTGAATCAAGAGGATATGTCTTGAACCGAGAATAATTTCTGTAAAACATTCTAAAAATTCAATCTTATTTTGAGATGCAACGAAATCAAGGCACGTCTTTAAGGGGACCGTTCTATCATTTTGGCCGAAATCGTAACTGAAATTTGTACGTACATAAAAAAAAACTACCAATGTTAGATCCATCAAACTTTA
>JAPYZL010024030.1:0-10685 GCA_030522825.1 Platygaster orseoliae
CCAAAATCCTACCCGCCGTTATTTCCAGTTGTACCAACTCCCGCCATTTTTATCACTATCCGGGACCGTGGCCGTTCGGGACGGTGTCCTACATCCGACATTCTGATCGCGGGACTTTCACTTTCGGATCTTTTAGTCAGCAGGACATTTGAAATCGGGATTTTTCAACACCCGGAACTTTGTCAAGTTGCGTCATCTACCCTCCAATTGACACATATGACACAGTATGACATAATGTGTATGTGTAGAAAGAGAGGGAAAGAAGTTAGAGTAGGACGCCACGATCCGGAACCAAGAAAACAGCTAGACAAGGACAGACTAATATTTCTTCTCTTTCTATATTACTACGTTAATAACTGAAAGTATGGATGGGATAAAAAATATATTTATCTCACTCAGTGTTCATAATCAGTGCCAGGTAGAGACCCTTAAAATAGAGAGACTGGCCACAAACTGGAAAATGGCGGACTGTAAGAGTGTGTACGTCATGCGTGAACTACTAAACAATCAACACAAGTTGCTGTCGCGTTATAGGTTAGGTATCGCGCCAATGTCAAAAACATTGCGGCGGCCATTTTCCAATCTGAACTAGAGAGCCTCAAGAAAGAGAGTTAGAGAGCCCCAAGGAAGAGAGTTAGAGAGCCCCAAGGAAGAGAGTTAGAGAGCCTCAAGGAAGAGAGTGGCAAACTTGCCTATGCACTGATTGGCTGGTGAGGTTAGCGGCCATCTTTACTAACACACGCTTATTCGCACGTCCGTGTATGCAGCTGATGTCATTGTTGTTGTTGCTCATTGTCATTCATTGTTGATTATCGTGTGTCTCGCGGGTCTCGCGCGATGTTTTTCGGGATTTCATTAACTTATTATATTTAATTTTTCACGGAAAAAGTTTTTTCGGAAACAAACCACAGACATCAGCTGCGTACATGCCGTACACGGACGCGCGAATACGCGAGTTTAGTAAAGATGGCCGCTAACCTCACCAGCCAATCAGCGCATAGGCAAGTTTACACTCTCTTCCTTGAGGCTCTCTAGGTTTTTTAAGAAAAAAATTTTTATAAGAATTTCAAAAAGTCAACTATGTAAGAAACTACTGATTCTTATTTATATATAATCATAACTTTCTCGAAAGCTGCTAAAACTTTATGAAATTCATTCCTACATGATATGAGTGGTTGAGAGTAAAACAAATTAGTAAAAGATAGAAAACATGGAGTTGCCATTCTGTCTGTCTCTTACTAGTTTGTCTTTTGCTCTCAACCGCTCATATAACAATATCGAAATTAGTTGCAAATTCCAAATTGCTATTTGGACCCTGTTTTTTATAAATTGCTATTGGACAAATAATAAATACTTTTATATAAATGAAAAAATACATGGTCAAACAACAACAGTATTTATTCTTTACAACTGGTACAATTGATGTTTCGCAAAGTCGATTTATTGGAAAAAAGTATAAAAAATGCAAGAAAAATTACAAAAAAAACTTGCTCATTCATTCTTCTTTGACTTAGTGTTCCATATAAATAACACAGTATGCACTTGGATACAAGGGGTTCAAGTCCAAGGTTGCGACACCTTTGGGAGTAAAACACGACGGTTCTGAATCAGGGCTTTGATTCATGAATCTCAACACCGTCGAAATGCTGTCATCGTCCAACATAGTAACCACAACGATTTTTCGCAGATTTTTCATCCCTCTCAAATACTTGATCATGGTTTTTGCTGAAAAAAAAAAACAAGCAAATAAAAATCAATTTTTCGTTTCTCTCGAAATTCCAACTGCTTTCAAAATCTTTCCAAAATTTTTGAATTTCCAAGACTTACAAAGAGAGCAATCCGAAGCAAGGTTGACGATCGCAACCACATTTTCATAAACTTTAATTTCTTTTTCGAATAAAGTTTCGACTTTGAAAATTGCGTCCGAATGGAAAGTAACGTTTTTTATGCCATTTCTATCCCGTATCAATTTTGCAGATGTGACTTCGTATTTGTTTCCAATTCCGAACACTGCTTTGCTTCTCTGAAAAAAAAAGAGTTGGAGAAATTGTTAACTTTATATACAAAAGAGAATTTTTGGAAAGACTTGATCAAAACTTAAAAAAAGCTGACCTTTGATAAAAACATGCTAATCAAACCACTTTCGCAGCCAACTTCTATGAGTGCAATGCTTGGATCCAATTGTAAGAATGTGTCAGCAGTCTCTGCTAGCAATTCAATGCTCTTATGGTTTATCTCAGACATGGTTTTTGGGCAAATGATGACTTTCAAATGCCCAACCATTTCCAGCATGGCATCGTGATTCCCAAAAATCAACGAGCACCTGAAAAATGGAATAAACATTGATTAAAATGGTTCAAACGTAGAATTTTCAATGATTGGGTATGGTTAAAGTCCCTGTAAATGAAAGTCTGGACACGAAGTAGCCACTTTTTGATTGGTGCCGCCATTTATTCCAGAAACAGAGAGGAAAGTAAAAGATAGAGCATGGGTGAGTAAACGTCACAGTGCCGCCATTTATTCCAGAAACAAAGAGGAAAGTAAAGGATAGAGCGTGTGTAAGCAGGATGAAGAGTTCTCTCTTGCACCTACAGGCATAAATGCTTGTGTCCAGACTTTCATTTACAGGGACTTTAGGTACGGTAATATCCAAAACATTATGTCCAATTTATAATGTCCAATAAATTATATGATGTATGAAAAATTATATAAAATGAAATTCTACCAATTTTGAAAAATATTGTTTACATATTAACAATAGTATAAGCACGAAGTTAAAAAAAAACATGTAAATTGAAAAACTCTACAAACATTTTTTTGATTTATGTAAAAAAAATGAAAACAAGGAAAAAAACGTACACATTGTATTTTTTTAACAACTTACGAAATTTGTGAAAATTTTCTGAAACTCCTAATTTTAGTTGAATTTTTACAATTGCACAACATCTTTGTGGGAGGATTAATTTTTGATTTCAAAAAACTGTATAATAATATGAAAATTAAATGTGCAAAAATCAATTATTAATTCATAGTTTAACCAAACCATTACAATTTTAAACAAATAACATTTCTCAAAATGATATTATGTTCTAGATTATTTTTAAAATCTCAAAAATTTGGACTGGTTCCATATGATGAAACATTTTTTGATATTTCAAAAAACTAGTATATTACATTGTTTCTATAATTTTTCGAAATTTATTTTTTATTTAATTCATTAAATAATTAATTTTTTTTTGTTTTCATTTTTTATCTTCTTATTTTATACTATATGTGACGCGATTTGAGAAAAGATACCTTAGGCTACAAATCGTCTAGGCCTACTTTCCAATGCTTTCGAGACAGATAATGTGCCTAAATGATCAGTACCCTAAGGTATCTTTTCTCAAATCGTGTCACATATTTTAATTTTTATTAAAATTATATATATATTTTTTAAATATATTATATTAATATATTATATTTATAAATTTTCTTAATATTTTATATTTATAAATATATTATATTTTTATTTTTTATTTTATTATTTTATTTAAGTTAATAATTATTTTACTTAATTCATTAATTTAAATTTTTCAAGATATACAAAGTTTATGAAGCTTATCTGAAATTAAATAAATTATACAAATTTTATAGAATTTACAATCTGGAAAATCATCTCAATACTCTCATTTTCATAACATTTCAACAATAACAATCGAAAAAAATTCATTAAAATTTCTGTAACAATTTTTCATAATTTTTCAATTTTTGAGATTTTTCCATAAAATTAAAAAAACCATACACTTTTCAAAAAAATATGATTATGATCACAATATACAAAATTTATATTGTCTACTTATAAAATTATTGACTATTCAGAAAATTTTCAATTTTAAAATTTTTTCAAAATTTTGAAATTTGAAACAATAAAAACTATTCAAAGATCGAAGTTAGACTAAAATAATAGGAAAATATGGGCATTAAATTAAATAAACATAGAAATCTTTGGTCATCACTATTTCCAATATATTTTATCTAAATTTAAATTATACTTCATCCAAATAAATTTCATCTCCTTTTTCATACATTTACTGAATCAAAAATATGAAAAAATTTTCATACTCTTTGTGTGGAGACGTAAAGTAAACAGCGACAACGTTCCAGTCAAAAGCATATTCTTGAAAATGCTTTTTCAAGCTTTTTTTTATCGCAGAATTGTCAATGCTGAGATAAATGACAACTATCACATCATCTTTCCAATTTCTCTGCATGATAAAAGACACGCATTGCCCATCGAATCGTATACCCTGTTCATCCAAATTTTTCCAAGTTTGGTACATCATGTTTTCAAAAGTCTGAAAAGAAAAATAAATTTCAACATATTTTTTTGAAACGTAACCTAAATATATAATGTTTAATTATTTATAAATAAATCTAAAAAATACCTCTATAATGTATTGCATACAATCAGGAACTTTATCGTTTGAACTGTTTTCAAGAACCAAACGAAAATTGTACTCGATCCTTTTTTCAAAATTCAAGGTATTATTCATTGTGGTCAAACTTGGCGATTCGACAAGTTTCGACTGACATGCGAAAACCCACAGATTTCGACGTGCATATTTTCGGTCAATTTGATGTACATTATCAAAATTAATGTTATCTTCAAAAAGAGTATACTTTCCCTCAGACTCCTTCGCAGTCTTTGCAAGGTACAAAACCTGACTTTTGATGAAATCCTTTTTTGCCTGATACTGAAAAAATCAAAACAATTTTTTTTTATGCAAATACATTTGTAATGAATTTGGGTTCTGTAGCAAAAAACTATAGCTAACCTTTTGAGTTTGCTTTTCCTCAGTTTCATCCATGATAATGTCGTTTGTAACACACGGAATGGCATCCAACGTGTTTGTTTTGTCAGCATGAGTGAGTTCTTCAATAGATGAGAAATCTTCTAAAAATTCCTGGACGATTTCTTCCATGACTTCGTCGTTTTCAAAAGGCAAATCGCCTTCCAACAGATCGGTCAAATCTCCGTTACTTATTGGCTGTGATTCCCAACCAATCGTTTCTTCTAAGAACAATGGATCCTTCACTTCAACATGTTTCAATCTTGGAATCCTTATAAAAAGCTCTTCCAGATTGTTGTTGATTCCAATTTTTTTGGGTTCAACTAGGACAGTTGCTGTAAAACGTAAATGAGTTGGAAACAATTCAAAAAATTTTCCTTATTAAATTACAAATATTTATTATTTCGCCTTAATTCTATTTATAGATCTTAATTTATTATATTTTATGATAAAAAAATTCAAAATTTTAAAAATGTTTCGAAAATTAATTTTTAAAAATTTTATCATCAAGTAAAAAATTTAATAAAAAAATTTTGACCTAAAATTTGTGAATTTGAAACACTGAATTGTTGAAAAAAATTTTCTTTATTATTCAACACAAGTTTTGTAAATGCAGCGATTTTTATTTGTGAATGCAAAATATTAATGACTTTTAAAATTTATATTTTTCATTGATCGAATCCACGAAAATGGCTATTGTTATTTTTTTATTTCTTGCTTCTTCTTTGACTTGCATTTTTTGGGAAATTGGATTTAAAAATTATGAAAACAAATTAATAAGATCAAAAATTTATAATGAATTTTTTTGTAATAAATCAATAACAAAGAAGCGCTTTAAATTAAAAATTCTTAGTTTTTTTAAAATTGTTTGATTCTTCTAATTGAAAATTTTAAATTATCTTTATTATGATTACAACTTCTACAACAATATCTATAACAAGAAGTAAATAATGAGATAAATTTTCCATCCATCATACAATTCTGTAACTTATTTCAAATTTCAAAATAAAAATTCGTCATCTCTCATTTCTTGCATTTTATCTGATATTTTATGATTATTTCACCTCAATTATATTTAAAAATTGTATTTTTCTATTTTCAAAATTTTTCATAAAAAATATAGAGATCACAAATCTTTGAAACCCAAATCATCATTTTTCATTAAGTATATGAATTCTTTTATCACTTTATTTTTTTAAAAATTTGATAAAAAAATTTTAAACGAAAATTCGTGAATTTGAAACACTGAATAATTATGATAAAAAAAATTTTCTTTATTTATCAAGGCAAATTTTTGTAAAAGCAGCGAATTTCTTTGTAACTGAAAAATATTCGATTTTCAAAATTTATATTTTTCATTAATCGAATCCATAAACATGACTATTGTTATTCTTTTATTTCTTGCTTTTTTTACGGAAATGAGATTAAAAAATTTTTAAAACAATTTCATAAGATCAAAAATTTATAATGAATTTATTTGTAATAAATCAATAATAAAGAAGTGTTTTCATTGTAAATTCTTAGTTTTTTTTTTAATCGTTTAACTCTTCTAATTGAAAATTTTTAAATAATTATTATAACTTATACAAAAATGAAGGAAATAATAGTCGATAAATTTTCCATGCATCATAAAATTCCGTAACTTATTTCAAATTACAATAAAAAAATGGTTCATCTTTCATTTCTTGTATTTCATCCAATATTTTATTATTATTTCACCTCAATAATATTTATTAATGTAAATTCACCATATTTCAAAGTTTTAATTTTATCACTCAATTTTTTAAAAAATTTGATAACAAAATTTTAACAAAAAATTCGTGAATTTGAAACACTGAATAATTCGGATGAAAAAAATTTTCTTTATTTAGCAAGGCAAATTTTTGTAAAAGCAAAGAGTTTTATTTGTAACTGAAATATATTTAATATTTAAAATTTATATATTTCTTTAATCGAATACACAAACATAACTATTGTTATTTTTTTATTTCTTGCTTTTTTTAGAAAATTGGATTGAAAAATTGTAAAAACAAATGTATGAGATTGAAAATTTAGAAAAAAATTATTGGTAATAAATAAATAACAAAGAAGTGTTTTTTATTGAAAAGTCCAAGCATTTTTTAATTGTTTAACTCTTCTAAATAAAAACTTTAAATTATCTTTATTACAATAATAGCTTTTCCAAAAATGCAGTAAATAATGATATTCGATTAACTTTCAATATGTACGTACAATTCCGTAATTTATTTTGAATTTCAATAACAAAAATTAGTGATCTTTCATTTCTTGTATTTTATCTTATAATTTATTATTATTTAACCTTAATAATATTTATTGATGCGAATTCACTATATTAAAAAAATTTTTTTTTTCATTTTGAAAGTTTTTCAAGCTAAAAAAAATACATGAAACTTTTTCAAATATGTATGTAATGAATATACATGATGTATTTATTATAAATATGCATATATTTATTATTAACTGTCTACCTTATAGTAATAATTATATGTAAATATTGAATACATACTTTAAAAAGATGTAAAAATCACACTTCAGACTCAATAACCTTCAACTTCCAAAATTTTTATACAATGTTTATAAATATCATATGACACTTGTAAACAAACATGGCGTCAGCTGGGAACAGCCAATTAAAAGAAACCGATAAAAAAATCACTAAAAATTCGTGAATTTGAAACACTGAATAATTTTGATACAAAAATTTTCTTTATTTATCAAGGAAAATTTTTATAAATGCAGCGAATTTTATATATTGATGCAAGATATTTATGATTTTCAAAATTTATATTTTTCATCATTCGAATCCACAAACATGACTATTTTTTTTATTTCTTGCTTTTTTTTGACTTGCATTTTTTAGAAAAATGAATTTAAAAATTGTAAAAACAAATAAATGAGAATTTATAAAGAATTTTTTCAATAAATCAATAACAGAAAAATGTTTTTGATTTAAAAATCTAGAGTAAATAATTTCGAACTTCAATAAAAATTTAGTGATCTTTCATTTCTTCTATTTTTCTATACGAAAAGAAAAATATGTGCATCTCCAATATACAATTTAAGTCGATTCGTGATACTTATTAAAATAATTTAATTTCATTAAAATTTTCCAAATATTTATAATTTTAGAATCTAGAACGGATATTTCAAAAATCCATTATTCATCCAAATGAAAAATAAACTTACATTTATCACATTTTGCAGGCTTCGATTTTTCAGCAAGCTTCACATCGATTCGTTCGAGCCTCAACTCGAGCACTTTCATCTTCAAAAATTTTCGGCTTTTCTCTTCCGGCTCTATGTGATCTCGCCAGTGATGCCATCTTCGTAGACAAGCAATCTTCTCTGCGCCATCGCTTGACTTTGCGCACTTGTTTATTGTGTGCATCTTGTAATTGCACCGGAACCAAAAATCTTTTTTACAGATGATACAGTTGTACTTGGGTTTTGATTTGTCTTTTGGACCCTTTTCCTCTCTTGGCGAATTTTTTGATTTTTTATTCGCGATTTCCTTAGTATTTGGACTCAACTTCTTTGCATTCGCCATATTGTACTTCCTGAAAAAGCAAATTTTAATTAATATTTATATCAGTGGAAGAAATAATTCATATAATTAAGAAAATTATTACAAATTAAAAATTGAAATCAAAAATTTCCTTATAATTTTACAATAGTTTAAGGATAATTTGTTTATTATTAAATTAAAATACTTATACATGATTATTAAATTACTCGAAAATCAAAAAATCAGTAAGAATTTAAAATGTTGAAAAGAAAGAGAACCTTGAGTCACTGCGCTTTCTTGTACTTTTCCACAATCCATTTGCAGGGGAAGAACCTTCATCCTCTACAGTTCCCATCTGTCCTCTTAAAGATAAAAAAAAAATTAATCATCACACAATAAATATATTTGACTGTTTTTTAATTTATCCAACGCAATTATTTTAACTTAACTATTTTAACTTTTATTTTTATTATTTTAACTTAAAATTTTATAATGTAAAAAGAAAGGAAACCTTGTTCGTTTCTTATTTATACACGATCCTTCTGCAATGGATAACCACTCATCCAGCAGACTGGTCATAATTTGGTGTTCTGATAAAAAAAAGAAGGAATAAATTCATTTTCAAAAAATGAATGATGGTTTTCAAAGAATACCATCTACGCAATGAACAAAATTAATTAGAGAAATCAAAGAAAAATCTGAAAATGTTTAAAATGCCGGAAAGTTGTGAAGTCTCTATAGGAACACTGTAAAATATTCATAAAATTTTTTGAAAATTAAAAAAAAGTTTTATCGTAGGCAGATGGTTGATAATTTTTAAAACTGGAATGGTAATCTAAAAATTCTCAAAATTGTGAAAAGCTGAATAAAATATTTCAAGTTTTATGAATGATCCAAGAAATTCGAGAAATTTTTAGGATTTTGAGAAATGATGAGCAATGTTGTAGATTTTGGGGAATTTTCCAAATTTTGTCAAACTACTGACACTGGGATTTTTCAGATATGGGGGAAGATTTCAATAAACATTTAGAAGTTTTGAACATTTGCAAAATTAAGAAAATATTAAAAATTTTTTTATAGGAAATTTGTTGTATCGTAGGCAATTTTGATTCAGTAAAATATCAAAATCTTTCTATACTCTAAATATTTTTTTATATAAATCAAAAAATGTTTCATTGTACAGAAGTCGTCAATTATTCTGTGAATTTCAATAAAATCTTGAGTTTTTGAAAATCTTGAAGATATCAGAGACTTTTAATAATTCTGAGAAGTTCAATATTATTTCAGTATTACAGAAAATATTAATGAATTGTGTACAATGTAAGTAATTTTGAAGATTACATAGACTTACAAAAACTTTGCAAAATACAAAAATTTTTTAAAATGAAATGATATTTAATTTTTCGTCTGTCTCAAATTATTATGATTATTATAAAAATGATTATTATAAAAATGTTAATAAAAATCTTTATATTAAATTTTGGAAAATTATCTAACATTATTTATTTCAAATTTATTTATTTAAGCTTATTTTAAAACTATTCACCCTACATTTTGGAAAATTAAAAGACATTAAAAACTCTGATAAGTTTTAAAAACCTAAAGAATTCTAGAAACTATAAATAAATTTCATACATTGTCTAAAAATATTAAATATTTTCTAAAACTTCATATATTTACTATAATTCTTTGCATTTCGAAAGTATCATAAATTTCACGCAATATGTAAAAAAACTTGTAAGTTCTGAGATAAATAAAAATGGTAAAAACCTCAAAAATATAAAATAACTCTGGAAAAATCAAAAAATTATTATAGTTAAACGAAATTATTATACGTTCTGTAGATTGCAAAAATTTTTGAAATTTTTTTAAATGACTAACATCGAGTAATATTCTCTAATTTTTTAAAAAATCAAAAAGTTTTAAGTTAAATTTTTTTCAAGTTAATTTTCAAGTTAATTTTTTTTTTTTAATTATTTAATGAATTATTTTTTCAAGTTAAATTTTTTTAAGTTAAATTTAAGTTTTTAAATTTTTTAAGTCTTAGAAGAAACATGAATGATTTTGAAGATTTTTAATGAAAAACTAAATTATTGAACGTTTTGAATAATAAAAGCACATTAAAAATTTAATGATTGTCAGTAAGTCATGGAAAATCTGGATTAATTTTTTTATTATGAATAACATACAGGGTGTCCCACAGTCAACAATCAATATTTCAGGGGTTTGTAGTTTATGAAATTCTAAGACGAATTTTCCTTTGTCACTTTTCACAAAACTCAAAATCAACAAAGATATTCGAGTTTGAAATTTCACCAATAAACGCG
>JAPYZL010024044.1:0-18702 GCA_030522825.1 Platygaster orseoliae
TAAAAAGTACTAATGTTGGAAATTATCACCACTTCGCCAAAAGTTTGGTAAATTCTACCGCCGTTTCGATAAAATTTACAAAACATTTCTCTGCGTGTTTTACTGTCCAGTTTAGGCAAAAAATGAAAAAAGAACTATCAATTTTACACTCATTTTATTGTGTAAACAAATTTGGCAACAGTGTACCGCGATCATACGTCATTATACCTATATATAAGCTGTCCACATAAATGTACCTAAATGAGTTGACGCCGCAGTGTTCTGCCTCTAATGAAGAGAGAGAGAGAGCACGTGCGATGTTGCCACGCAAGAAAGCTACATGATGCCCTGAAATTAGCCCCAACAATATTTTCTTGCATCTAACTTCACTCATGTAGGTAATAACTTAAATTAATCTGCAAAATACTAGAAATCTAAAAAAATTATTAAAAAACCCTTTACAGTTTAATAAATGCCAAAAAACATGTTAAAATTACTTGGAATCGTTTAATATTCAATAACTATGTAAATATAAATTTCTCAAAAATTCCAGAAATGTTTAACACAATCTGTAAAATACTACAAATCTAAAAAAATTGCTAGAAAATCCTTCAGTTTAATAAACACTAAAAAAACATGTGAGAAATACTAGGAATCGTTTAGTACTCAATAAAAACGTAATGATAATTTTCTCGAAAATTTATAATATCTCGAATCCTAGAACATGTAATTCTTGAGATACTTATAAATATACCAAAAAAAGTATTAAGAACGCATAGAAAAGATACTTTTTTTTACGATCACTATCATTGAATTTTCAATATTTCAGCATCACATTCTAGAAATTTATAGAACGATTCATAGAAATACTAGAAATCTACAAAAATACCAGAAAATACAACAAAATTTTATAAGCAGCATACAATAAGAAAATTCTAGGAACCTATGAAATGCTTAAAATCCTGACATAAATATATATTCCTTAGAGAAACTTTTCTCGAAAATTTCATCTGCCTACGCTTCTCATATAATCACACATATATTTAAACAAATTATATTCCAAAATAGTACATTCACAATGAACGAAAAATTTTGAAAACACGGTAAAACATTGCTACTAATTATAAAAACTAAAGAGGATAAACGAGCTTAATCATGGAACAAAGCGGTTGAGAGCAAATAAAATTTGTGAATGCACAGCATATGCAAGAATGTGTGATGTAACACGACAGCTTCCCCTTCCTTTTCCCTGATCACGTGACGTATTACGTGCACGACCTCTATGAGTTGTTACAATCAAACTGCAATTATTTGTTTAGGTACCAATGGTCTCAAGCAATCAACACACATTTGCCATCAGTGCCTGTGCAACATATTCAGCAAATCAGAAATGCTAAAGATTTCCTTGAAGACAATCGAATCACAATTGCATCTTATGATATTGTGCCCAGGATGATTGATCAATTGCAACTCAAGACTTACGGTGTGGTCATTGTTGTAAGTAACTGTTTTTGAAAATCCTGATTTTCATATTCTGGTAATTTCTGAGTTATTTCGTCATTTTTGTGTCCACAATGTCTACATGTATATTTTTAAAATGTAAATAATATCTGCCCCCCTCCAAATTTTAATTTTCATATCTTGATTTTGAAACTTTTTTTTAGGACGAGTCACACATTCTCAAAAATTACAAAACCGTCAGAACACAAGCTGTTATAAAACTGACGAATAATGCCAATCATGTTATTTTGCTCAGCGGAACTCCAGCTTTGTCCAGACCTGTTGAGTTGTATTCACAAGTGAATATGACGTTGAGAAAATTCATGGGGTAAGAAGAATACACTGTTTCATTTTATTTATTCATTAGTAAATAATTTTTAAATCAATTATTGTCATTTTTATAATTTTTCTGAATATATTCATCGATAAAATTCTTTGTTCGTTTAGGTACAAAGAATACACAATCAGATACTGTAACGCAGAACAAACAAAATACGGTTGGAATGTCAATGGTTCTTCCAACATGCGAGAACTTAACGAACTGCTACAAGCTGTTGTTATGATTCGGAGATTGAAGAAAGAAGTTATGACCCAGCTTCCTGCTAAAGATAGGTTTGTTAATTTTTGTTACATTTTGTAACTTCACGCGATATTTTTTTCGATGTGTTTTTTCAGAGAAATCGTTATGTTGGATCCGAAAGTAGTCAAAGCTAGCACTGCAGCAATGAAAAGAGCGAAAAACGAATTCCATAACGTGGCGAAATCGAAAGAACGTGCTGCGCTTTTGGGATACTTCAATGAAACCAGCACAGCCAAAATGGAAGCTGTTTGGTAACTGACTTTTTTAAAGAATTGTTATTTCGTTTTCATATGTTTATTTAAACGTTTTTTTTTTATTTTCACAGCAATTACATCGAAGACCTTATCGAATCATGCCCGAAATTCCTCGTTTTTGCTCATCATTCGAATATGTTGGATGCGATTTGCGATTTATTGAGGAAAAAAAGAACCGGGTATGGTTAAGCAAAAATTTTTAAGTTGTGAATTTGTTTTTGTTTGTTTTAATTAGAAATGGTGTCTTTGAAGTTATAACTACAATTTTTATTTTCAGATTTATACGAATTGATGGTTCTTTACCATCGGAAAAAAGATCTGATTTGGTCGAGAAATTTCAAAAGGAAGACAATATTTTGGCAGCTGTCATGTCAATTACAGCGGCGAATGCTGGTCTCAATTTGACTGCAGCCAAATTAGTGATATTTGCTGAACTTTTCTGGAATCCAGGCGTTAGTTGATATTTTACAGGAAATTTTCTCGAATTTTCAAACTGAAGCTTTTTTTGAATTCATGTTTTCGAAATTCTATTACAATGATTGTTGACTTTTTTCAATATTTCAAATGTAATTTAACGAGTTCCTAAAATCCTGTTATTTTGGGAGGGTATCTATTGTGTATACATTTTTTGTACATTGTGAACATTGTGCATATGATGATTTTTTACATTCATGAAAAACCATATTTTGGTTTAGAATTATACCAACTTGTAATAAGCAACCCAAAATTGAGAAATGCTTCTTAAGCATGTGATTATTGATAATAATTATATCATAATAATTTATTCAAAATTATAAAAAAGTAATTCAAAAATACTTGTAAATAATACCAGTACTTGCTTGGTTGCAATTTAAATTGCAAAAAATCAACCTTATAAAATTCTATTTCCTGTCGAAATTTTTAGAAAATAATTTTCATAAAAGTTTTTTTTCTGTATAAAATTGAAAAAATTTTGTTTTATAAGAAATTTGTCTATTAAAACAGTTTTTCCAAAAAAATTTTCTTTCAAAATTTTTCAGGTTATTCGTATTTATTAATTTCAAATTGAAATTTTCAATTGAAGACTATATTTTTAGGGTTTCCTTCATTCTTCATTTTCAATGTTAATATTCTTTTAATACAGTTTGTTAATAAGAATTTGCGAAATATTTTATATTTAAATATTTAACAAATAGGGATATTTCATATTATTAATTTTTGATTTTTTATAAGATTCTTAAAATTTTCATTTAAGTTCAACTAGTTTTTATAAGAAAAATTTTTCTTATAAAATTTTATTTCCTGTAGAAATTTTTAGAAAATAAATTTCATGACAGTTTCTTTCTGTATAATATTTATAGAAAATTTGTTTTATGAGAAATTTGTCAATTTATACAGTTTTTCCAAAAAAATATCTTTCTAAATTTTTCAGGTTATTCGTATTTTTTAATTTCAGTTGATGACTATATTTTCAGTTTCCTTTATTCTTCGTTTTCAATGTTAATATTCTTTTAATACGGTTTTTTAACAAGATTTTGCGAAATATTTTATATTTCAATATTCAACAAATAATAATATTCATATTATTAAATTTTGAATTTTTATAAGATTTTAAAATTTTTATAATATTATAACTAGTTTTTAGAAGAAGAATTTTTTTTTATGAAATTCTATTTCCTGTAGAAATTTTTTTGAAATAATTTTCATAAACGTTTTTTTCTGTAAATATGAAATTTATAAACAAAATTTGTTTTTGAAGAAATTTTTCTATTTAAACAGTTTTTCCAAAAAAATATCTTCCTAAGTTTTTCATGTTATTCGTATTTTGTAATTTTAGTCGATGAATATATTTTCAGTTTTCTTTATTCTTCGTTTTCAATGTTAATATTCTTTTAATACGGTTTTTCAAGATTTTGCGAAATATTTTATATTTCAATATTCAACAAATAATGGTATTTCATATTATTAATTTTTGATTTTTTATAAGATTTGAAATTTTTATAACAACTTTACAACAATTAAACAACAATTAATTTACAATTAAACAACGATTAATTTACAATTAATTTACAACAAAAAAACAACCATTTATTTACAACAATTAAACGACAATTTATTTACAACAATTAAACAACAATTCATTTACAACAATTCATTTACAACAATTAAAAAACAACAAATAATGATAATAATCATATTTCATATCATATTTTTTTGATTTTTTATAAGAGTTTTAAATTTTTATAAAAGTGGAACTAGTTTTTATAAGAAAAATTTTTCTTACAAGGATAAGGTCACTTTGAAAGAAAATTTTTTTCTAAAAGTTTTATAAGGTCAACTTTATAAAAAACGTAATTCTTATAAGAAATTTTTGATCCCTATAAGAATTTTGCCATTTTGTATAAAAATCAAAATCACTGTGGACACAATTCAAATTTTTCATCGATTGTTGCAACGATTTTCTTGTATATATGGAGAACAATTTATAATTGAAATTTGCACAAAAAATTATGCACAGTCGACCACTGCACAAAAATCTGTATGTACAATAAATCTATGCAAAAAGTCAACAATGCACAAAAAATTTATGCACAATAGATACCACCCCAAATTACAAATCTTCAAGGACGAATTTCGTAATATTTACGTAAACGACTTTTTAAACGTTTTTACTAAAATTTCAACTAAATTTACTATTAGAAATTTTTGGTTTTGTTGAGTTTTGATTTACAATTCTGCAATATTTTAATTTCGAATTAGAGATTTTCTGTTTTATAAATTAAATTGAGATTTCCGAATTTCTAATTTTTCATATTCAAAAACGTCTTAATTTATAATAAATTAGATATTCAACTCATAAATAATGGTTGAATTCAGAAAAATAGTTTTAATTACATCTGTCGAATTTTGGTTTTTTATTCGATTTCACAAGTATTAAAATTTTTACATCTTCTGATGAAAACTCGAAATCTTGAAATATTGACAATTATTGATGAAACTCTTAAATATCATATTTTAAATGTCTACATGTCTTGATCGATTTGAAATTTTTTAACATACAAATGACCTTTCAGATTTTATTTCTGTGAAACTATTTTAACGTCAAAATTTTCTAGTTTTTTAACTTTTTAGTTTTAAATCTGTCATTTCTGTTAATTCAAAAAAATAAATATACTAAGAATAAAAAATTTGGATGAAACTGAATAAAGTTGCAAAAATTTGTTATCACAGATTCTTTGTCAAGCTGAAGATAGAGTGCACAGAATTGGCCAAGACACAGACGTTGTGATCAGATATCTGATCGCTCGAGATACTGCTGACGACTACATTTGGCCTCTTATTCAGAACAAAATGAGCGTTCTGAACAAAGTTGGGCTGAATCAAGATTTCCAGACAGATGACATCGATATTATGTATCAAGGATCATCGATTTCTGCAAATCAATCAACACTGGATTCGTTTTTAAGCCAACAACCGTCAACGTCATTTACTGGAAATCCAGAATTCAAAGAATTGCTGGAAGATGTGGAAGCTCTCGATTTTGAATGAAAATAAAAAACAAAATTTCGTGCCTTCATCAGAAATAATGGTGCCAAAGTTCCAAAATATTTTCGAGTAAAATTAATTTGTAATTTTTCATGATTTGGGGTACTAAGTGATGAAATTTTGGCGTTTTTGAAGTTTCGAAGAATTTCGGTTTATTTATTTTTATAAAGTCATTTTGGAATTTCCGAATTTGGGTGTATGTAAAAAAACGTTACAAATAAATTTGTTTACATAAAATAAACTTTTTAGTTTTTCAATAATGAGTAAGGAAAAGCCTTATTTCAGTGTATGGTTTTCAATTTTCAAACTTGAGCCTTGATAACTCGATTCGTATATGTTCCGTTAGGATTGCGCAATCAGTGAAGCGATGCAACAAGTGTCAGTGTATACACTCTATAGTGCGTTGTACATTTTAGAAACGCTATACATTCCTCTAACAAAATATAATTTACGAAGTCAGATTAGGAATAAATTGCAAAATATGGTGAGCATTGAATTTCATGTATTTTTCTACTTAGAGTAAATATAATTCAAATAATATGCAAATGTAATTAATAATCTTTTTTAAAAAAATTAAGCTAAAAAAGTTTTTTTTTCGTGATTGCTTTGGCAAATGCAATACAAATATAGTTATTTTATTGAATAATTTTCTTGATAAATTAACTTTGTAGAGATTCAAAATTTTTTTGTATTTCTAACCTTACAGTATTTGACAATTGCAAGTAATTTTCAGATTTTTGATTCAATTCATTAAATTTTTAGAAAAAATGCTTTGATTTTGTTTATAGTAACATTACTGTTGTAAACTATGTGAATAATATAATTAATGCAATTTTTGTATAGGCTCGCTATTTTCGAGAGGAAGACATTGATGGTAAAAACTATTGAATTTAATTTTTAAGTTATAAGATTGATGATTTTTTTACTATTAAAATTGTTATCCAGAATTCCGGGAATGTTTTTACCTATTTGCAAGAAGTGGGCAAATAAGAACAATGGACGAACTTACAATAATAATGCGCTCTTTGGGATTGAGTCCAACTATTTCTGAACTTAATGTGTATTTGAAAGAAAAAGGTGAATATATAATTTATTCAGTATTCAAAAATAAAAAAATAAAAATGCGTTTTTGTTTAAAGTATATAAGTATTTTTAAAAAATTTATTGATACGAGAATTTTTAATCAATTTCTTAAAAAATTTAATGAAAAAATCGAGTTTTCTCAATATTTTGTTTGACACTCTAAAAATTTCATTTACACTTTTCGATAGATGGAAAAATGTCCTTCGCCGATTTCCTCGAAGTCATGCACTTGCAAACAACCACGGAAAATCTTCCAAAAGAAATAATCGAGGCTTTTCGTGCAGCTGACCCAAATCGCACAGGCTCGATTTCAGCTTACCAATTAGCCAATATGCTTCTCAACTGGGGCGAAAAACTCAGCAACAAAGAAGGTAAAAAATCCTCAAAATAAATCTTCCATTTTGTAATTTTCTTTCTTTCTTGTAGTTGAGCAAATTTTCCGAGAAGCTAACGTTTCTCTCAACGGACAAGTAAAATACGAAGATTTTGTGAAAATAGCGTGTGCTCCCGTTCCTGATTATTATTAACAAAATTAACAAAAAAAGTTTGTTTTAATACATTTTAAAAACTGGGTTAAGGTCGTGCAATAAATTTTAAGGAAACCGTTTTGTAGGTACTTGGGAAAAATTCCCAGTATATTTAGATACATGAATCAGATGATAAACAATAAAAACGTTTAACAAAACGATTATTCGCACTTATTTCATCTTTTTCTGATTCAAAAGGTGATTTCTCAAAGCACGTTGCTTATCTTTGAAAGAGCGCTTGACTTTGTTGTGGATTTTGTGCTTTATCATTTGATAAGCTTTTGTCTTCTTTTTTTCACGATTTGTCTTGCTGCAATTTTCGTTTTGACGGCCGTCTTTGTAGCCGAATTTTTCCTTATCCTCTTGTCCTCTCTGAAAAATTATACATTTTTGTTTTTATTAACATTTTAGAGGCAGAAAAAATTTTTAGGAGGGGTTTTTCAAAAAAAATCTATATTTCCTTCGGGATTTTATCATTTTTAATTGTAGTCCAGAGTCGCACATTTTTCATAAAAATAAATATATTTAATATAATAAAATTCGATTATTGTGGTTTTCAAGATTTTTTTCAATAATAATTTTCATACTCGTCATATTAATTCTTTTGTATATTTAAATACCTTGAAGTAATATTTTAAAACAGATTTGTAAATTGCTTTCTAAAATTAAATGCTCTAGGAGTAATAGTTATAAAAGTTTTTAGAGAAAATAACAACTACATAAATTAGAGATAATTCATAAATTTTTAGAATTTTCACATTGTATGTTATTTATTAAATTGTGTTGTATTTCCTAGTATTTTTATAGATTTCTAGTATTCCTATCGATCGCTTTATGGATCTATGGAATTTGATACCATAATACTAAAAACGTCAACGATTATAATTATGTATATTAATCAATTTTTCAGAAAATAGTATCTTTTTTATATAGATTTTCAGTATTATTTTTTTTGTGTTTATACAATTCGAAAAATTACCTAGTATTAATATATGGCTTTCTGTATAAATTTATAGTTATATACTCTAGAATTAAAAGTTTCATAACTTCAAGAGCTTCAAACCAACATAGTTTTTCAATATCAATAGATTTATAATATTTATCGAATTTTTGGTGAGGTATTTATAAAATATTGATGAATTTTGCAATATTTTTATAAATTTCTTGAATTTTTCTAGATCACTATATAGATTTCTAGAATTCAAGTTTCGATAGATTTTTAGTATTTTATAGGTCTTTTTGTGTTGAGGTATTTTCATGAATAAATAGAATTTTTTATTTTTATAGATTTCTATTTATGTTTTCAGAATTTAATGCTTTAGAATTCGAAGTTCAATGAATCTTAAATATTCATTTAGATTTTTCAAAAAATAGTTTTTTCATAAAATTCTATTACTTTTACACTTATTAGTATTTTTCTTAGTACTTGTATGATTCAGAAAATTTCCTGAAATTTTTTGGAATTTCTCTGAATATTCAAAAATAATTGTAAATAATACCAATACTTGCTTGTGTTACAATTTAAATGGCAAAAAATCAACCTTATCAAATTCTTATAAGAAAAACTTTTTTAAAATAGTCCCTTTTAAGAACCTTGTAAGAGAAGTTTTTTTTATAAAATTCCATTTCCTGTAGAAATTTTTAGAAAAAATTTGTAATAAAAGTTTTTGTTTGAATAATATTGATAAAAAATTTGTTTTATGAGAAATTTGTCAATTTATACAGTTTTTCCAAAAAAATATCTTTCTAAATTTTTCAGGTTATTCGTATTTTTCAATTTCCGTTGATAACTATATTTTCAAAGCTTTCTTTATTCTTCGTTTTCAGTGTTAATATTATTTTAATACGGTTTTTTAGTAAGAGTTTGCGAAATATTTTATATTTCAATATTCAACAAATAATGATATTTCATATTATTAATTTTTGATAAGATTTTGAAATTTTTATAACAACTTTACAACAATTAAACAACAATTAATTTACAATTAAACAACAATTAATTTACAACAATTAAACAACAATTAATTTACAACAATTAAACAACGAATAATTCACAGCAATTAAACAACGATAAATTTACAATCATTAAACAACAATCGAACAACAATTTTTTGAATTTCTCTGAATATTTGCAGGGTTCAAAAAAGTTTTTTAAATTTTGTAAATACCACTTAGCAACTCTTCTAAATTTATTATATCTATCTAAATTTATTTTTTCTAGGTTATTCTAGCCAAACATTAATCATTATTATTTTGTTCAAGAATAATTTTTTCTGAAACTAGGATTATTATTATTCTTGAGTTAGTAAAATTAAGAATTCTGAATATTGTTCAACTTTGAGAACTAACATGAAACCATTTGTTATGCTATTTTAGATTTCAGTAAGTACATTTTTGATAATTTCTGTTTATTTTGCTAATAAATATTGTTTTTAAATTTGTACATATATTATTTACTATCTTTTTTCTATTTTCACAAGAAACACTAATTAATTTTAGTTGAATTTCGTGAGGGCCTTGAACCCCCAAAATCCCCTTTTGCCTACGTGCCTGGAACATTTCGATTGAACTCTCAAATTGAATTTCTGGTGAACCAAAAAAACGTGTTTTGATAGCCTCTAATAATTTGAATATTTCTGGCACATAAAATTAAAATATCTATAATTTGCATAAAAACCAAACTCTTTGAAAAACTTAGACGAAGGCACAGAAAGTCTGTTCCGTTACGTAGAACTACGTCAACAAGTGACAAGTTTTATCTCAAAAAATACCTCCACCAATTAAATTTAATTAAATTAAATTAACTTAAATCAGACATTGTAATCTATGGCCCAATAAATAAGTCCCAAATTCACGAAGCCGAAATTATTTTTGGGCCTGATAAATTGGAAACCTGAAATTATGGATTCACTGTTGGGGCCCAATCCAGAAGGCCCAAAAATAATTTGGGACTGATAAATTCAGAATCTGAAATTTGGGCCCAATCCAGAAGGCCCAAAAATAATTAGGGCCTTGTGAATTTGGGACTGATAAATTGGGAACCTGAATTTTGGGACTCGCTACCTGGGGCCCACAATATTTTGGGCCTTACGAAAAATGGCCCTTATGCAACGGCAACGTTGCCGTTGCATGAGGCCCAAATTCCGTTGCAAGTGCATAGCTTTTTCCCCCCCCCCCCCCCTACTATACCAAAACGCGGAGAAAGACGTAGTTCTACGTCAAAACTTTATTAAATTATTATCATAATTCCACTCCAATCAATATCCCAATAAACACAAATTCAATATCCTCAATAGCTCGAAATTTATTTTCAATTTCTTTTTTCTCTTACCTTGATACTTTCTATTCGAGCTTGTTTATCGTGTTTCCTCTTTTTGTGAATGTTTTCAATGTCAGAGAGCTTGATCAACTCGCTACGATTTTTTTCTTCTTCCAAAGACCGTTTAAGGCCTCTGTTAGCAAAAGTGACTTGTTTTTTTGCCATCGCCATATCGATCTTCTGGAAATCTTTGTCACTTAACAAACGATTCATGGAAACCACCGTAGCTTTCTCTCTACTTTCAGCCGTGTATTCTTCTTTCTTTTCCTCTTTTTGCTTCAACTTATTTTCCAATCTTCGCTTCTTTTTTTGCTGCTTTGTCAAAGGCTTCTCGCTTTTTCTCTTCAAAGACTTTTTACTCGTGGTTGAAACATCACTTTTTGTTTCACTGTCTTTCGTTTTTTCTTCATCCTCCTGTTCAACGTCTTTTGCTTCTTCACTTTCATTCACATCTTCCTCAATTTTCTCTTTCTCTTCTTCATCTTCACTGTGTGAAACATCAACCCATTCATCATCCTGTAAATACAAAAAAAAAATCAACGAAACAATTTTTTCCAATTACATCCATGAATTCCAAATTTTCAAGCATTACTTACATCGCTATCCTCATTTTCTTCTTCCTCATCTGACTCAGAATCGCTTTTTTCCTTGTCGAGAATGACTTCAGCGCCAGGCACGAAACTTTTGGCAACTGACTGCCCGTATTTCAAAGTATCCAAAGCCATTGTCGCTTCGGTTGGTCTGCCCCTGTCTTTTTTGTGCAACATTTCAGGCATTATAATTCGGTACAATGACACCAATGACCTTGCAGCCATCATAACACTTTTTTCTTTGTAATTTCTGTACTGCGCCAAATCGCCAAGCAAATCTTCGGTCATCGCCAATGGACATCGCGAGCAAATTTCTCGTACTGCGTTCAAACTGCATTAAAAAAAAAAAATGTAAATTTCCATCATCTGGAACCAGTTTTGTTGTTAGAAATGATTAATGTCAGTTTCGACTTTTTTACTGAACCATTGTGAAAAATTGTCAATATCCAACAAAGTCCAATAATTTCGCAAAGGGCTTTTGGTATTTTATTATGGCTTATCAGGAACTACAAAAAATGAAATAATGAGAATATAAGGAATAATTAAAATTATGCAATTAAACTAGATTAATTAAAAATTTCATCATTCATGCATATTTTGACTATTTTTTATATAAATGACGTCCTTTTTTTAGTAATGATCATAATAAATTATATTTCGTAAAATTTCTCACATCTATATTTAAGATTTAGTGTAATCGACGATGAAACTCGCTGACAGATATACAATCGTGTCATAAAGATATCGTACTTTATTGAACGGCCTGATAAGTACGTTTTTACGTATTCCATCAATACATTGGTCATAAATAGGACTGATAAATCTAGTATTTTCTCGTTTATTTACCGTATTTTGAGTTTTCCTTATATAATCATTTGGAAACTAATCTTTTTCTGTAATAATCTTCTTTATTGAAAATTACTAATTACTTTGAATTTTTTGTTAAATAATGAATGATGGAGTTTTTTTGCTCTCTTTATGAAATTTTTGAAGCCTTAAAAGATTGTCTTAGCTATTTAAATTATGTTTAATATCAATAAAGCGTTGCATATTAGCCATCATGAAAAAATTAGCAGGAAAATTATTTCTGCAACAATTTTTTCTAGTTTTTCAAACATATATTTCCCATTTCATGTTCATAAAGTTTACAACGTTGAAAAATTACACGAGAATTTTTTTCTGAGATTTACCATCAATGATTTAAAAGCTCAAAGTAGCTAATTCAGCTAAGTCCCTAAAAATCGTGGACACAATAATTCATTAAATCATCGGCAATGAAATTAGTGGTTTTAAAAAATGGTTGAACTTTTAAGATTTTTGTAGTGAAAACTTTTCTTATTAAATTTTATTTACTGTAGAAATGTGTATTAAAATTTTTTTTATAAAAATTTCAATTTATAAGAAATGTACGAGGTTTAAATATTTCCTTAAAAAATTTTGAAATTTCTTATAAAAGTGTAACTGGTTTTTATAAAAATTTTTTTACTTATTAGAATTTTGCAATTTCTTATAAGAATCAAAATCACTAGCGTATAAACATGTTGATGAAAAATTCCTTGTTAGGAGCTTAGGTGAATTCGTTTTTCAAGGTTTTAAATTATTTTTGGTAAATTAAAAAAAAAATTTCGTAATTTGTCAACGTTATAAACTTCATGAACATTCAAACTTTTGGAAAATAATACAAATTCGAACGAATTTGTATTATTGTCGTTTTAGAGATTTTATAAAAATATTGATATTTTTCTCATTGATTTCCATCAACTTTTGGAAAATACTATAAATTCCAATGAATTTTTATAATTTTCATTTTAGGGATTTTCTTAAAATGTTGGTATTTTGCTCATTGATTTTCATTAACTTTATGTTGACAAAGTTTACAACGGTAAAAAATCACACAAGATTTTTTTTTCTGAGATTTACCATCAATGATTTAAAAGCTCAAAATAGTAAAATCAGCGAAGCCCCTAAAAATCGTGGACGAAAAAAAATGCATTAAATCATCGACGATAAAATTCGTCGTTTTCAAAAAAGGTCGAACTTTTAAGATTCTTGTAAAAAAAACCTTCCTTATCAAATTTTATTTCCTGTATAAATGTTTACAGAAATTTTTTTCATAAAAATTTCAGTTCATAAGACATGTACGAAGTTTAAATATTTTCTTAAACAAAATTTGAAATTTCTTGTAAAAGTATCACTGATTTTGAGAAAAAACTTTTTTCTTACTAGAATTTTTCAAGGTCGACCTTCTAAGAAATAGAATTCTTATGAGAAATTTCTAATTATTGTTATAAGAATTTTGCCGTTTCTTATAAGAATCACAATCACTAGTGTATGAACATATTTAGAAAATTCCTTGTTAGGGGCTTCGTCAAATTTGTTTTTTCAAGGTTTTAAATTATTTTTGGTAAATTGAAAAAAAATTTTCGTGTGATTTGTCAACGTTATAAACTTCATGAACATTTAACTTTTGGAAAATAATATAAATTCGAACGAATTTGTATAGTTTTCATTTTAGAGATTTTATAAAAAATATTGATATTTTTCTCATTGATGTCCATCAACTTTTGGAAAATAGTATGAATTCCAATGAATTTTTATAACTTTCATTTCAGAGATTTTATAAAAATATTCATATTTTTCTCATTCATGTCGATCAACTTTTGAAAAATAATATAAATTCCAACGAATTTTTATAATTTTCATTTTAGAGATTTTGTAAAAATATTGACATTTTTCTCATTAATGTCCATCAACTTTTGAAAAACAATATAAATTCCAACAAATTTTTATAATTTTAATTTTAGAGATTTCGTAAAAATATTAATATTTTTTTCATTGATTACAATCAACTTTATGTTGACAAAGTTTACAACGTTGAAAAATCACACGAGAATTTTTTTCTGAAATTTACCATCAATGATTTAAAAGCTCAAAATAGTGAATTCAGCGAAGCCCTTAAAAATCGTCGACAAAAATAATTAATCAAATCATCGACGATGAAATTCGTCTTTTTAAAAAAAAGTTTGAACTTTTTAGATTCTTGTAATAAAAAATTTTCTTAGAAAATTTTATTTATTGTAGAAATGTTCATTAAAAATTTTTTTCATAAAAATTCCAGTTCATAAGAAATGTGCGAAGTTTAAATATTTTCTTAAACAAAATTTGAAATTTAATATAAAAGTGTCACTGGTTTTTATAAAAAAATTTGTTTAGAATTTTTTATGGTTGACCTTATAAAAAATAGAATTCTTATAAGAAATTTCTAATTGTTATAAGAATTTCGCCATTTCTTATAAGAATCAAAATCACTAGTATATAAATATGTTTAGAAAATTCCTTGTTAGATCCTTCGTTGAATTTGTTTTTCAAGGTTAAAAATTATTTTTAGTAAATCACAAAAAAAATTTTCGTGTGATTTGTCAACGTTGTAAACTTTATGAACATCCCATTTTTCAAAAATCTCATTCAACAATAGATTTAATTTTCAAGATTTTTCTTTTTATCTATGATTTAACTTCTGCCCCGATAATTGTAAAAATACAAACTTTACATTATAATGTAAATAGGTCCTTTCCAGAAAAAAATGTGTCTTTTATCACGGCCAAATTAACATGCGCAAATCATATTTTTTTCGCGAAAAAAAGTATTGAAATAAATTCCTTTTGTTCAGGCGATGAAAACATTCTTTTTTTTCAAATCGAACATATACTCCCAATTTTAATTTTTTTTCTTATTATTGTTAATAAGTTAAAAAACCGATGTCAACAGCTAAAATTCTTTTGAGTATTTGTTATTGATGACCTTAGATATCAGTTTATACAAAAATTTCCAAAGTACCATTCCGAAAGTCAAATTTTGTCGAACTGTGTTATTCACTCTAGGTACCATTCATATTTAGTAGCACTTTCAAATAGAAAACCTATTACAAATTTTAAAAAAAATCAAAATATAATGATAATTAAAAATTAAAAATTTTCAAACCACAACAATCAAAAACTCTCTGATTCAAAAATAGGATAGGAAATCCGATAAGTTTTTTTTCCTAAATGTCAACATATTTACCCAATCGCAATGACGTCCGTGGAGTTCCTCTCTGTGATGAAATTGTCCACGAGAGTTCTGAGAACAGATCCCAAAGTTTCTGGTGGAACAAGTTCGTGGGAAGCTTGAGCAATGAACAGCAATAATTTGGTAACTTCTGCAAAAATTCGTAAATAAAATCGATCAAAACAGGAGGTCACAATTGCAAACCTACAAATCTACATTCGATTAATAGTATCTTTTGTAACTAGGACCTAAGGCGTGACTTTTTGGGCGAGGGCCAATTTATCTGCCGAGGTGTAGCCGAGGCTGATAAATTGGTCCGAGAACAAAGCCACGCCTCAGGTCCGAGTTGCAAACGAAATTTTTGCAAAATACACACAAAAAGGTGCTTCTCACACCTGAAAATCAACACGAAAGGGGTGCATTTCCGACACGGCGCACCGCGCCGTCTGTCGGAAACAAAACTACTCCTAGGTAATAAAAATTAAAAACATGCATTAAAAATCGCCGTCTGTTGGTAATAAAAACTACTCCTAGGTAATAAAAATCAAAAGCACGCATTAAAACTCGCCGTATGTCGGTAATAAAAATCAAAAACACACATTAAAACTCACAGTCTGTCGGTAATAAAAACTACCCCTAGGTAATAAAAATCAAAAAAACGTATTAAAACGCGACACCCACATCGAAATGAATCGCCGGTCGGAAATGCACGTCCTTTGTGTTTGTTTTCAGGTGCAAGAAGCACCTTTTTTGTGCGTGTTTTGCAAAAAATAAATTTGTTATCTATGAAACGAACAATTTCTTCATTGTTTTCAATGACAAATATTCTATATATTATTATATGATTTAAATAATAATAGTTTAAATACTATACAAATAAAACATGCCAAAAAATCACTACGTTACCTCTTTGACGAGGCTGAAGCAGTCTCTGCAAGTACGGATAAAAATTCAGAATGAACAGCTGATGCAACCCAATAAGTCTCGAAATCACGTCCAAAGTCATGATTTTTATCTCAAACCAATCGCTTTTCTTCAACTGATCAAACAGCTTTTCGGCGAAACTCTGAGGATCGTAAATCAAATGCAACGCCGAAAAATTGTACTGCGGCGCTTGAGACTTCTTCTTCTTCGATTTCTGCAGAAACCCAAATACTCCTTAATTTCAAAAGCTCATCAACAAATATTAAAAATTAACCGAATAATTACCACGTAGATTTGTTTAGCCTTTTTCAACTGCTTTTCTCGTTTCTTCGTTTTTTTGTTGACCTTGTTCGCCATCATGACTTCTTTGATGTTCGGTTCATCATCAGAGTCGCTGTCATCGGAATCTTTTTTCTTGTCATCGTCATCAGTGCCCAAGAAGAATTTCAAACCAGTTGCCATGATTTTAGGGTGTTTAACGAGACAACTCGTCGCAATGACGTTCACAGTTTTTGCATCGTTCCACACGTTTTTGTTGTACAGAGAAATCATGATATCCAACGACATTTTTGCAGCCCTGGCGTTGTTGTCTTTTAACATGGTGAACATGAAGTTTTGCAAGGTGGTATTGACTTTAGCATTTTTGTGAAGAGCGTTCACATTTTTGATGTCGTTTATAATGTGAGTTTTCAGAAAAGTTCGAAGATTTTTGTCTTGACTCCGGAGGAGCTCGAAAAAAAGTTTCAACAACACGGTTGGTCCGAGAAGATTTTTGTTGCGGAGAAGAATCAGGGTTTTGCAAAATGCCTGAAAAAAGGAAAATGAAGAGGGGGAAGTTATATTAAATTTAAGATCGGAATTGAAGATATTTGTTTACTAAATTTGTTACCTAAATTTCATATGCAAAATGAACTTTTCAACTTCAATATACACTACTTTCGAAATTTTTCTTAATGATTTCACTTCAAAGTTTTATTTTCATTACGCAATCAACAATTTCCAGTACAGGAATTTATAAATTTTCGTCCAAATCAATATACAAAGTATATGATCATAGAAAAATAATTTTACGTACTTTTGACAGGATTCACTCTAATTTCGTCATAATCTAGATAAAAATTTTGATCCATAAGACTGCTTTTTTTATTGATTCGAGTTTTTTGGAAAAAAAATGCTTTTGTGTTTTGCTATTGAAATTATAACTCAAATAAAACTATTCGAGTATTTACTTCAAATTTTTTAATTATTTATTAATATCATTTTAATATTAAAAAAAAACAAACGCTGAAAGCTTGAAAAAAAAAAACTTCAATAATTGCCAGGGAAGGGATGATGATTTTTAATTACCATTCGCATATTATTGTCGAGCACGGTATTGTGTTTTTCCAAAATATCAATGAGCGTTTGCGGAAATGTTTGCATTTCATCTTGGTAGCATTGGGCAACCTGAAATAAAAGTATGTTTCACAATTATTTGCTAATTAAATGTTTTTGAATTTTGTACATAGATTACATATGAAGCATAAAAAATGGTTGAATTATCAAATTATGGAATAAATTGTATAAGATCAGAAGTTAAAAAAAAAAATTTTTTTGAAAAAATTATTTTCCATCATTCATAACTTTTAATTGAAAGAAAGTTGATTTGTGTCAATATTTTTATCGATTTTTAAATAATATTTTAAATTATAAGATCAGAAGTTATAAAAAAATTAAAAATTGTTAAAAAAAAATGATTTTTATCATTCATACTTTTTAATTGAAAGAAATTTGAATTCTGAAAATATTTTTATGGATTTGTAAATTTTCTATGCATTGTGAACGATACTGTTTAGACATAACCGAAACTACATAACTTATACACTTAAATTGCAATGTGCAACATAAATTTTGAAATCGGAATGTAGAAGCAAAAATAAAATCTACGCTAAATTTAAAGATTCACGTGTCTCGGTGTTTTGCTAAATTGGGTCGCAAAAACGTCTGATTGAACAATTTGTTTCATCTTTTCTCTCTTTTTAGCACATTGCTCGAATAGGTGTGTCCTTTTCGCACTTCAAAGTTTAAAAAGCTTTATTGACCTAATATCTTGAAACCCTGAGACACGTGTGTCTTAAAATTAAGCGTATATTACATTTTTGCTTCTATTTTCTGATTTCAAAATTTTTACCTCGAATTTGTCGCAGTGTTATCGAAACTCAATGATTTTCAGCAAACTTAAAAAAATGTCATTTTATTAATTTTTTTCCAGTTTCAATCATGTCTACTGCATGTGAAATAGATATTTATGCTACAAGGGAGAAAAAGGATGATTCCAACGAGTGCAAAGTTTGGGCACGAGCGAAGCGAGTGCGCAATTGCAAGAGTTGGAATT
>JAPYZL010024049.1:0-11392 GCA_030522825.1 Platygaster orseoliae
TTCCACAATATCCGCTGCGCTCATTAGGTGCTCGATTACGAAACATCGTTTTCCAATTTTTTAAAACCTAGTTTCTAAATTTCGTGAATGTTTTGTGTATGTATAAATACATAAAAAATTCTTTTCTTTATTAACTTTTTCTCTATTTAAGTGACGGTTAGAGCTATCTCGTGCCCGGGGCCACGCCAGCCCTTCTAACCGTCACAAGGTTCCTAGAGTTTTCGTACTTTTTGGTATTTGTGAAGTTTTCCTAATATTATTACGCTTCGAATAAGTAATTGTCTAGTTCGATCTCTTGAAGCAACTTTTTTTCCCATGCATCCGTAGAAAAGGCCACTTTATTTCTATGGAATGCGGGAACAAAAGCCCCTTTTTGGGGTACTCGGAAATCAGCGGGAAATATCAACAAAAACCTTCGGAAATACTCATAAATCACGAATCAGGCAACTTTCTTCCCTGTGATCCGGGATTTATGAATATTTCCCTAGGGTTTTATTGATATCTCCCTAGTGATTTCCGAACACTCCAAAAAGAGGATTTCGTTCCTGCGTTCCATAAAAATAAAGTGGCCACTTTTGCACATGCATGGGAAAAAATATTGTATGCTACACGATACAAAAAGGATGATTCCAACTCGTGCAATTGCGCACTCGCTTTGCTCGTGCCCAAACAAGTCACAAGCTCAATCTATGTTTTTAAATTTTTTCTAGTATTTTTATGGATTGATCTAAAAACATATTTCTCTAACCTGATTCTCTAGGAGTCAAACTAATCAAAGAGTTCTGGTATTTTTATAGATTTTCGAGAAAATAATATTCTTACATATTTTTAGTATCTCTTCGATTTCTAGAATTTCCGTATTTTTTTGTTACTTGAGAAATTTTGTTGTGAATTATGGCACTCTTATAGATTTCTAGTGAAAACTGTGGATTGATCTGTAGTTGAAGAATTTGGTGCTGTAAAACTGGAAATTTTAAGAGGTTTTAAGTATTTTAATAAATTTGTCTGAAAATAGTGTCTTTCATACGGGTTTCCAGTACTTCGAGTATTTTTCGTATTTTTTCAGTATTAATACGATTTGAATCATTTTCTAGTATTTTTATAAATTTCTGTAAACATTTTAGGAATCCAATGCTTTTCATTTCGAATGTTTATAATTTTTTTCAATTACTTTTTAAAAAAACATCACTATTATAGATTTCTGTAACGTTGAGTATTTTTTCAGTGTTTATATGGTTTGAAAGATTTTCTGTTATTTTTAAGGATTTCTCTGTAGATCTCTAGAATTTAATGCTCTCTAATAAAAATATTTTCAGGTTTTTAGTAGCTTAAGCTACTAAAAAAAATGAATTCATGAATTCAAATTTTGCTTTATCATTTACTGATCTTAAACAATTTTTTGAGTTTTTATTTTTTTTGTTATCCTAGCCAAACATTTATGCATAATTAGAGTTCAGTTTGAAAAAAAATTCTTGTGAAACCAAGATTGTTGTTATTTGTGAGCCAGAAAAGTTAAGAATTGTGAATTTTGTTTTACGTAGAGAACTATTTGTTATGTCGTTTAGAGTTTAGTGAGTCAAATTTCGATTAATTTCATTAATTCTTATTATTAATTTTTATTATTGTTCTTGATTATTTTATTTTTGTTATTATTATGAACTTTTTTGTTGTTTATTTTTTATTTAAATTACGTTCTTTATTTGACATGAAACAATCATCGATTTTATATACCTAAATTTCCAGGCTCTGATTGACAGCTTGAACCCACGCTTTTGTATTTTGACATAATAGTGTAAACTCTATAAAGTGCTGTAGATTTATGCTTAAAAAAAAAAATTAAATCAATTGTAAAAGGTTATTTCGAATTCAGATTATGTGAAAAAAATGTATGAAAATTTGCCTTTATAACGTGCACATTTTTATGGATCTAAAATTACAACGCACATATTGCAATACGAAAAAAAAAAATTTGATTCCAAATTTACCATTTTTCAAAACAATTTACACTATATTTAGAATTGTAACTACTTTTAGAATACAACATTTTTGTCGCACAATGATTTCCGAAGGTATTTGAAAATAATTTATATATGTATACAATATTTTACTTTTTTAAACACATAATATAGTATGCGGGGAGGAGATATCCTCATTTTTTATTCTGGTAGTTTAGTCACTCTCCAAGTTCTGTTTCGCATTTCTTTTCTAACCTTTGATTCACTACATTTTACGAGGACCTAAATCCCTTGAGATCCACGAAAATAACGACCCTTCAGCGCGGTCTGGAAAAACCATAAATAGTTGTAAAACCAAAAGCTAGTCGACTTAACACGACTACTCCACGATTTTCGAAAAGTGTTCTCTTAATGAAAAATATAGTTGAATTTGAATCATTGAAGTTAGTCCCTCGTGTTTTGACTATCTTAAATAGTCGTTTTCACGCCATATTAACTATTAATAATTAATTAATTAATATATTACTAACTATACAAATTTTACCAGAAAAGTTCACATTAACTTCATGATAATAATTGACATTAATTTTATAAATAAACTTTTGTAACCTGACCTTGATTTTAAGTTTTTTACACTGGATCCGTACAAACTTTGTGTAAAGGTTGTGTAAATATTAAATTTAAACTTTCTGCAAAGTGTTTACGGAAACATATGTATGGAGATATATTTTTTTATAACTCATTTTACGTATATTAGCATCATTCTTAAAATATATTAAATCATTTGTTTTTAAATTGAACAATTCTGGTATAATTTTCTAGGGATTTGAGGTCATAACAAAAACATTCCATCCACACTGTAACAAAAATCTACTAAGATACAAAATATCGCCAAAAAAAAGTTAAAATGTGTCCAAATCGTGTATTAAAATATTTGCAGTCAAAATCGTTTATAACAATGTCGAATAATATAAGAACGATTAGTAAACATGATCACTGTCAAAAATTAACGTACATATTTGGGAATTTCTAAAATACTGTTCAATGAAACTTCATGTATTGTCTAATTTGAAATTTTCGAAAAAATTTCCGTATTTCGTAAAATATTTGATAATTTATTGAAATTAAGAGTGGTAAAAAAAAGAGTTTTTGCTATAATAGAAGAATGTGAAATAAAGATTGTATCAACTTCAAAGTTTTTTTCAAAATGTTCAAGAATTTTATACTGTCTATAGATACTTCATCAAAATTTTTAGAGTTTATTTATTTATTTAGAAGTATATTATTTTATAACTCATTTTCCGTATATTAGCGACATTTTTTAAATATATAATATAATTTTTTTTAAATTAAACAATTCTGGTATAAATTTTGAAGAATTTAAGGTCATAACAAAAGCATTCCATCTACACTGTAACAAGAATCTACTAGAATACAAAATATTGCCAAAAAAAAGTTAAAATTTATACAAATCGTGTATTAAAATATTTGCAGTCAAAATCGTTTATGACAATATCGAATATTCTAAGAACCGAATCTAAAGCCCCATGCAAACTTGTAGAACCTAAGCGAAAAGGGAACTCTTCATTCAACCTGACCCAATTTCGCACCCCGGACGGCGCGGAAAAAAAGGTCCCAAGACCCAATAACGGGGTTAACCAATTACCCCTCGTCATTGGGAATGACCAAAATCCCTGCTTTCGCAGAGGACGATGTCAGGCTTTGATGATGATATACTGACTCGGACTCACGGGGTCTCCCACTTCACTGATACGCTTTGATACGAGTGGGAGGTGAAAATGACACACCGTCGTGGGAGGGAGGGGGGGGGCAGCGTAAGGGTGGATGCTGCGTCCGGGGAGGGGGTTGATGGAGGTCGATGCTAGAGTGAGAGGACCAATTTTTTTAATCCGGAGTCCGGACCGATCCGCGAAAAATCGCGAGCCGCAGTCCTTCGCGGGCTTCACCACGGTTCGCAACGTAATACCAGATAACATACTATTTCATTTATCCCTCCAAATAACGGGTTTTCCAGTTTTTACAAAAAATCGACGCGCGAAAAATTACTCAACACGACGTTCATCCAAGTCTACGTTTTAAATACATAATTTTCGGTACATCGAGCCCGATTTTTCTCGATTTGTTGAACATTTATCTGCGATTGTGCACTTTGCGAGGGCTCGATTTCATCCCCCTGTGGCTGGTAGCTGAGGTTCCTCTCAGCTCGCAGGCGCTGCGCACTTTCGCCTTCCCGTGGGTGGGTGGCTTTTCCCGCTCAGCAAGTGGACCTTTCCCAACTGGGTGAACGGCACTTCCAGAGTGTAAGCGTGGTCAGTGAAGTGTCCAGGTCAGTGAGCCAACCCACCCCCCTCCCCCCACCCTTCTCCTCCCCCGTCAAGTTTTTTGTTTGTTTGTTTTTCCTAGAATAATTATTTATTTGTTTCCGAACGTTGCGTTCTTGGTCGCGTCATGGCTCGTGAACGCACGAACGGAGGGATTCAGGGCTGATTAAAATATAGCTGTTTTTTATGAGCGTGGAATAGGAAGAGGGAAGTAGTATTTATTACATGGACCCCCCGCCGGACATGCATATTTAACGCGGCGATCGGGCTCCCTTGCTGCCCGAGTTTTTTTTTCCTCTCGTGTTGTCGCCCAGTGACAGGTTCGGAAAAGCTCGCAGCTTTTCCACGTCGTTCGGCGCTGCGGGGAAATCGATTTTCGTGGGAAAATTGGCCCTTTGGCTTTGGGCTAACAGAGTTGTTGATATTCCAGCGCGTTTATGGATGGGAGATGTTTTTTTTTCCGTTTTCAGGGGATTTTTCGTGGTTTGGCTTTTGGGGATTATTCGTGTTCAAGGGGAGAGTCTGACCTTGTCATCGTTAATTTAGATAAAAGTTTGGATTAATGATTCTTTTGGTAACTTTCGTAAAATCTGAAAACCGTTTTACAGTAATGCTCCATTGTTGATTGAGAATATTATTGTAAAATTAACGCGTTACGTTGCGATTAAAATGTAATGCTAGTGATCAGAAGATTTTTAGTTTAATCTCAACTATCGACATTTTTTTTTTCTTTTGAATACAACCACTGTATTATGATTTTCGAAAAATCACAGAAAGAGTGAGGAATTTTTTTTAAAGATGGAGGAAAATATTTACATCTATCTTTGCTATCGTGAAAACATGAAATTCTGCAGAAAATGTTTCAAATTTTTAAAGAATATAATAAACATATTTTTATGCTTCGAAAACTTGAAAGATTTTCAAAATGGTTTTGCGGTGTTTTTATTACAAAACTTGTTTGCTTTGTCAATTTTCCGACTAAATACGCATTCATTTAAAAAAATCACGTGTAAATATGAAAAAGTAAAAAAAAAAAAAAATTTCTGACCGTTGAGATTGAAGTTAAACTTCCTGATTACCAGCGTTGCACTTTAACCATTCGCGCCATGCCGGCTGGTATTGCAATTAACAGTGAAACGCATGACACAGATCGTAGAGTGACGTGCTATTTTTTATAATATTCTTAACAGATTACCGAGCATTGTTAGGAACGGTTTTAGGGTTTTGTGAAAGGTACCGAAAGAAGCATAATTGCAGATTTTGATAAAAAACTGAAATTTTGATCAGAATTCTGAGTCTTGTGTTCATTACGATCGGGAATTTTGGCTTTAGTTTGGTGCACTGATAGAAATATTTTTAAATCTCTGACATTTTTCATGAAAAATAGCTGAAATTTAATAAACTTTTAATTTGCAATGTGCGTTTAATACACATTCATTTCATGTGTATGACTTCATCATATGAAAGTCATAAATTACTTATTTCTACTTGAAAATTAATATTTTTCAGAAAAACGGTATTTAATTCCATACACATGGTTACATTCAATTTAAATTTGAAGCATTCATGTATTTTAAAAATGTTAGCATATATCGATTTCATGAATATTTATTGCATTAATAATATAGAATAAATGCAATTCGAGTTTTACAGACTACAATAAATTTAAGATATTGAAAATTTCTTAAAGTGTGTAGAGTGAATAAAATTCTTTAAAATTATTGTATATATTTGAAAATCGACTTTTAAACTAAATTGCAAACTTTTTCACTTTGAAATTTTTTGTATTATTAGTGATGAAATGATCTTGTATGAGTAAGTGCTTGTTTTCAAAACGTAAACATGAAATGGGAAAGTGCGTATATTTCAAGATTTCCATTTGTTCTGTCGAGTTTCTTCCTATTGTTTAAAATTTTGGAAAAATCTTGTGGAATGTCGAAAATACATTAGGATTATCTACAGTTAAAAGAATTTCTCGGAGTTACTAAATAAGCGAATTTGAAAGAGTTACAAAATTAATTCGCATTATAAATTTTCTTGAAAATTCTAAAATTATACAGACTATTCAGAAATTTTTAAAAATAAACATTGCCTCGTTAGAACTATCGAGATGGTAGTCATACTTTTATTAGTTTAAATTAAGTTTAAATGAAAAATCCTAGCAGTAGTGCATAAATACAGGTATTCGTTTATAGGGGGAGGGGGAAGACCTCTAATGTCATAAAGTTTATAGTTGTAGAGTTTAAATTTCGCACTCAGGAACTCAGAGTTCTGAAATTCTCCATTTCTGAATTCATGATTCTGTGATTTTCAACTATAAAATTCTATACTAATCAATTCAAGAACTTAAAGTTGCAGAATACTATTTTATAGAATTTGAAATCGCTTTTTTCTCTGATTGAGAAGATTACATAAATTTTTCTCGTTTCTTTAGCTTATGAAATATATTTTGTAAAAATCAGAATCCTTCAATGCTATGATTTACAGTAAAGATTTTTAGAATATGATATTCTAATATGGTTCAAAAACTGTTGCTGCGTTATCAAATCCATCATTCTCGGCACAACAAACACAGAACTCTGTATGGTTTAGTTTGAAATTCGGAATATCAAATCTTTCAATTTTGAAGTCATGAATTCTTTCTCCACAAAATAACAAGTCTGAATTTTTGGATTCTTTGAAAATTTCAAATTCTAGAACTTTATACTTATGAATATTAGCAATCCCATGGATTAATAGTCTGGAACTTGTTAATGTTCAGAAATCTAAACTCGTGCTTTCTAGAATTGTTAACATGTCACTTACCATACAAATTTTACCAGAAAAGTTCACATTAACTCTATGAAAATAATTGACATTAACTTTGTGTGAAGAGTTTATAAAAAAACTTTTTTAACCTGACCTGGATTTTAAGTTTTGTGCACTGGATGCATACGAACTTTGTGTGAAGGTGATGTAAATATTGAATTTAAACTTTATACAAAGTGTTTACGGAAACATATGTACAGATATATATTTTTTTATAACTCATTTTCCGTACATTAGCGACATTCTTAAAATTTTAATATATTACATCATTTTTTTCCAATTGAACAATTTACATGCATATTTGGAAATTTCTAAAATATTGTTCAATAAAACTTCATGTATTTTTTGATTGGAAATTTTGGAAAAACTTTCGTTTTTCGTAAAATTTTTGATGATTTATTGAAATTCAGATTGTTAAAAAAAAGAGCTGTTGTTATAATAGAAAAATGTGAAATAACGATTGTATCAACCTCAACGTTTTCTAAAAATGTTCAAAAATTTCATACTGCCTACAGATACTTCATCCAAATTTTTAGTGTTTATAAATATTCTACAGTATCTTGAAAATCTCATGATAATCACCAAAAATGTGCCAACTATTTTTTTTTTAATTGGTAGACAGGATACTATAAACATTTATCAACATAAATATTCGAAATTATTCATGAATTTATTGAGCTGTTGTCTGCAATTTTTCACTTGTCATTTTCAGAAAACATAAATTTCTTACAAAAACTTCCCACGTTTTTAGATGGCCTCAAACGATCTGAATACCTTCTTAAAAGTTTTGTCGATTTGAAAAATTTTGAATTTAAAATATTTATCGACAATCCCTATAAACTTTCAAAAATGTTCGCAACATCCCAGAAGTTATTTAAACAGTCTAAAAAAATTCAATCTTATATCTCAAATAGAAATGTAATTTTTTCAATTTTCTGTATCTGTTTATTCTGTATTTTATTTTCTGTAAGAAGCTTTAAAATCTTGAAAAATTTAGAAAACTAGCAACTCTGGTAAGTTCCAGAATAATTTGTAACATCTCTTTTTAAACTATTCGATTTATAAAAAACACTGTCTGAAATTTCTTAGAAAATTTATCAAAAATCTTCAGAAATACTTTTGAAGTTTCTAATGGCTTAAAAAATTAGACAATTATTTGTTATAATTAAAAAATTCCAGCATTGTTTAGCAAAAACTTCAAGTTTTCAAACTTCATAAATTTTAGAAAACTCCAACAACTTTTTCGTGAATCTATTCTGATATGCGAAAATTTCAAACCAAATCGAAATTTTCTGAAAATTTGGAAAATTATTTATTAAATTGATAACAATCCATCAAAGAATCCAAAGAGTTTCAATAAATTCTTAATTTAAGAAAAGTAAGAATATTTTCAAATATTTTAACTTGATTCTGTGCAAAAAATACATAAAATATTCACAGCATGACAATATCTTTCGAACTTTAAAAATAAACGAGAGTTACGATTATTATTCCACGTTTGTATGAAATGTGTAGAAAAACCTGATAATATCTGTTATGCAAATCTTTCCTTTTGAGGCATCGACATTATTGCAAAAATTCCTTGGTCAACATTTCCTATCTCCCGGAAGCACGAGATATCGACTTTCTACTGTATATGTACTATTGTTCAAGTTACACATTCTATGTGAAGTTCAATTGCAAGAAGTATGACCGGTTCATCATATGGAAAATGTCGATATTTGATCTAATTAACCTTCATAATTTTGTGCGAAATATTTACAACTATAATCAGCAATGATTAATAATAAAACGTTATTCTACAATGTTATGTTTTGAGCTGTACTTTTAAAAAGTAACTGGCTCAAAATTTCTCAACTGGGCCACTAAAAAATTCATGTTTTTATTTTTCATTGCAACTTACCAATTTTAGATTCACTTTATTACCAAAAGTACTCTACTGAAATTTTTTTCGGTATAAATAATTATTGTGAACCTGAAATCAATACATATTCACATTAAACATGTGACATCAATTGCATTCATAATTGTAAATTGAATTTAATACATTGATGTATTAGAATCATACAAAAATATTTAAATTAAATTTGCATTTACATTCATTTCATGCATATTTTACTAAATTTGCGTTAAGTATAGTACACAAGATTTTATATACTTTTTGATGTAAGTCAACATATTAAATTTCATATACGAGTGTCTAAAAGTCATATGCTCGAGTGTGTTGTGTATGAAAAATAAACAAAATTGAATGAGAGGCTGTTAAAAAAATACACTTCTAATGTATGTCAATTATTTTCTATCTCAAAGACTAAGTGTATGAAAACTCATGTATATTAGAATATATTTCATTTATAAAAATGGAATTTCGTATGGGATTAGCAACTGAGACTGAATATTTTTTTTAGATACTGGTTGCATGAAATCTAAGACAAATTTTAAATACTATGTGTGAAAAATGTATAAAAATCAAGCAGGTATTTCAAGGTAATACACATTTAATAGATGTGTATTTTATTCATGTTTCAAATATCTAGCTTATAAAATTTCAGGTACATTTTAATACATCAATTATGGAAAGTTCATTAAACTTAAGTACGTGTCTCTAAATTATACATTTTTCAAACACATTTACCAAACGAACGTTTCAATTAGCTGGCTTATAAAATATCAAGTACATTTTAATACATTTTGAATAGAAATTGTATGAAATTTAAGAAAATTTTTAACAGTGTACGTTTAATTTAAAAAATGTGGACACTAGTGGTTAATATGTGGAACGGCCCAATTGGACGAAAACGCTCTGTAGTTACGCCGGGGCGAAAGATATTCAATGAATGTAATCGAGGGTAATTTCGATTGTTTCGGCTTATGAAGTGTCATTCATTCGATACCTCCTCGTTGAAGAGCGAGGGACGCGACGAAAAGCGCTCACGCGACTCTCGACTGTGTACGGTCAGTGCGACTGTGAGCGTCAGACCCACGCGCTTCGCATTATTCAGCCAAATGCTGTGACTAAAACACCCGTAATGAGAGTTCATTTTGACTAAAAAGAGGTGGGAGGAAGGGGGAGGAAAGGTTTGGTCGGATGAAGATATTTGGGTTTAAGTGGTATGGAATTCTTCAATTGGCATTCTGGAGTTGGAACACATTATGACTACATTTCGTTGGGTATGATGAAAATTAAAATAAATTATTCAATGACATTCATGTTTTTTTACTCTAGGTTGAAATAATATAATCGTTCCCGGATATTTTTTCGGAAACCATTTTTAACTCAGCTTTCTATAGAGATTCTAGATTTTATTTGATATTAGATTTTTTTTTTCTAGAAGAAAAAGGATTTGATTTATGAGTAAAAAGATATGCTGATACAACACAACTTGACAGAAGGAATTTTTTTAGGCAGCAGTAGCTTATTTTTTTATTACCACAACCATTCTTTTTTGCTAGCAAAGTAAAACTACTATGGAATGGCATTTTATGCATAATGATTGTGCTCTGGCAACAAAGAATTTGGTTCTGTCAAGTTAAATACCTTTGTCATGAGAACGATGCAAAATTTGGGAATTTGAGATATTATTCATAATTATTCATCAAATATTATTTGAAAGTTATTGAAGGTAAAGTAAATATGGGATGCATATAAATACATGTCGAATGCGAAAATACACAAGTCCAAGTTTTTATCATCAAGGTGAAAAGCAACACGAACGTAGAAAATTATAGATAAAAAGGCGAAAGATTCTTAAAGGAGTTACGAGACGCTTCAGAAAAATACGAAACACGGTAAAATGCAGTGAAAAACGGATCATTGCAAAATCGCTATACAAATATGAAACTGAGTTTTTCAGAAACAATATTGGCTAAAAAAAACATAAAAAAACTGCAAGAGATTCCTCTTATATCGAGGTTCCAGTCTAAAGTGAGCCCTATATGTCTTATATCGAGGTTCCAGTGTAAAGTGGGATTTGCATTCCCTATATCGAGAGTTTACACTTTACACTGGAACCTCGATATAAGAGATATAGGGCTAACTTTACACTGAAACCTCGATATAAGACACATAGGGCTCAGTTTACACTGGAACCCCGATATAAGATATATTAGGCTCACTTAACACTGAAACCCCGATATAGGGAATGCAGATCCCACTTTACACTGTAACCCTGATATAAGACATATAGGGCTAACTTTACACTGGAACCTCGATATAAGACACATAGGGCTAACTTTACATTGGAACCTCGATATAAGACATATTAGGCTCACTTTACACTTGAACCT
>JAPYZL010024053.1:0-31543 GCA_030522825.1 Platygaster orseoliae
AGTTGGAAATCCGAATCGAATTTGAAAATTTTTGAATTGCTAGTATTTCATGTAGTTTTGAGAATCGATGAACATTTTTCAATGACCAAGCGAAGTTTTATAAAGTTACACGCGACATTTGAATATTATCATGTTCAAAGAAAGCTTATATTTTTAGAAAAAATTTGTAAATAAACTAATTGTATTTTCAGGTAAAAAAAACGAAATTTTTTTTCCTGCCACTGACTTACGGGCCCCTTTGAAAAGCCCGGGTCCGGGGGGTTTCCCCCCTTCTCCCCCCCCTCTCTCGACGGGGCTGTGTGGCATTAAATAATATTTATATTTAGTAATAAATAATATGGCAATAAATAATATAATATAATATTAAATAATAATAAATAATATGGCAATAAATAATATAATACAATATTAAATAATAATAAATAAGTATGGCAATAAATTTCATATTTTTGGATTGAATCTGCAATGTTAAACGAATATATCGATTACTGCCATACATTTCTCTCATTGTACGCAAATTTGGTTGGCTTTAATTTTCGACATTTCGACGCATGTTTGATGATTTGAGTAAACGCGCCATGTTCCTCGTTAGTCAATTATTTTCTACTTGTACAGTAGAAGTAAAACCGTAAAATTTTCAGTAATTAAGCTTGTACACACCGTGAAACGTTTCATCACAAAGTCGTTACTTTCAAAGCCTACAATTATGGGACTGGTCTATTCTTCGAGCAGTGAAATAGCGATCGCGATTGTAATCAAAGCGAGTGAAATCATACCAGCTGCAAAAAGAATCACGTTCCTATGCGTTATAAAACGCATTTGCAATGTTATTTAATGTGTATTTTCTTACTGAATCTATAGTTGAAAAAAATATTAAATTGATAAGTTCAATGTATATTGTTTTATTTCATTGTTATATTTATGTCGTATTTTATGTAGATTTATATAAGATGAGTATTAAAAAATGCAAATATTTAATTTACTGTAAAAAATTAGGCTTTGAAAAAAAGATATCTATAAATTCTTTGAAAATGAGAACGAAAGTTCAGTCACTTGTTTGGCTTGAATATTTTCTCTTTCGGTGCATTAATAGAGCACGAAAAAATTTCTCTGATATTCGCGCGCATGATGTACATGTATGTAACTTATTCTACGGCCACTTATTGAAAACGTTTATCCGAAAGTGAGTCGTTTGGAATTGGTTGTTGTGATGACATGTTACTCACGTAACTGGCTAGAAACATCGCAACAATTGGAGCGTTACAGCGATCGCGAAAGACTGTTATCGAAGTCTGTTGAGACGCAAGCGTAATTTCGATTTCCAAAGTCGATGAGGTACGTATCATAACAGTCATTAATTTTCACATTTTTCACATGATTCGCGTTACTGCTCTGCTTGATAATCCAAGCAACTCTGATCTACATAAAAAGTTCTTGTATAATCTGGATGAGAATTCGTAATGGATTATTATGCTCTCTCGGTTTGAATAAGTGAAATTTTTACTAATTCAATTAGTAGGTGAGTGATTCACTATCGAAGTAGTGGAATTCCATAAGTTAGCTAAAAAAATAGTTGATTCTACTATGTAAATTGGTGATTTTTAAGTTTACATTTCAATTAGTGAAATTTTTGGAAAGTGAATTAATTACTGAGGGGGCTAAAGCTCCTCCTGAAATTTTAAAAATCTTAAAAAATGTAGCACATCGAAAAAAAAGTATATTTTGAAGATCATAGCAAAATAATGCAGATTATTTCAAGTGTCAAAGTTTTCGAGGAACGCAATAATTTTAGACATTTTCAAAATTCTAAGATTTCAAACAGTTTCGCGAATCATGAAGTCTAGGAGGATTTTGATAATTTACCAAGTTCTTAGAAACTCGGAAATTTTCGGAAAAATTCTGAAAATTAACAATATTCTTATAATTATCAAAGTTACGAGAGTCTTATAAATTCATTACATTTTTAACGTCATGGAATTTTCAACTATGTCAAGCATTTGCAAAGTTCAAAGAAAGTGTTGCGAACACTTTGGGAATTTCTTTGAATTTCGAGGTTTTCAAACATTTCAAAATTTTCGTAAATTTTAGAGATTTTTATAAGCTTCAAAAATTCTGACAAGTTATATTTTTGGTTATTGGAATTTCGAAATTTTTACAAATATCTTCAACTGTTATAAAGTTATTGACTTCAAAGATTGTAAGATTTTTAACAATTTTCCAAATTGTAAAAGTTTGTACTATTTTAAACGTTTTTTAACTCTAGAAAATTGAAAAAAATTTTTCGAATTTTAAAATTTTACAAATTTTAATACATTTTAGAGATTTTAAAAATCTTAAAAATCCTGAAAATTTATAATATTCATGATTATTGAAATTTCGAAAATTTTACGAATTTTTCTCACTTTGAGAAAGTTGATGATTTCGAACATAATAAGTTTTTAAACAATTTTTTAAATGTCAAACGTTTAGAGTATCTTAAAAATTTTGACGATTTTCAGAATGTCAAATATTTTCGAATTTTCAAAAATTTCAAAGACTTGTAAAATTTTCAAAAACTCTAATGTATCATATTTACGATTATAGAAGTTCTAACTTCATACATTTTGAGAAAGTTTATAATTTGGAATATTTTCATATTTTTCACAATTTTGAAAATTTCAGTTGTTTAAAGTATTCTAAACATATTAAAAGTCTAGAAAAATTTGACAATTTTTTAAGTATCCAAAAATTTTTAATTTTAATGCAATTCAGAGATTTTCAAAAGTTTCGAAAACTTTGAAAATTTTTAATACTTATGATTATTGACATTTCGAAAGTTTTACAAATTCCAAAATTTTGAAAACGTTGATAATTTCGTACATTGTAAGATTTTTAACAATTTTGCACATTTTAAGAGTTCGGAGTATTTGAAACATTGGGAAAGTCTAGAAAATTTTGACAATTTTTAAAATTTCAAAAAATTTTGAGAACTTCAGAGATTTAAAATAGTTTCAAAGATCCTGAGAATTCATAAAGTTTTCATTAACAATTCTGAAATAAAATTATAATTTTCTATATACTGATTCAAACTGAGAGAGTGAAATTTGTAAATATAGGGAACCTGATGAAAAAAATGTTAGTACTATTTGAATTTCGAAATAAAAAATACGTATTTGAAGTCAAATTTCGAGTGGTTTAAGTAAACCAGAGCAAAATCAAAAGGTACAAATGCTCGCGTTGAAACCAAAAATGAAAGTTTCCACAGTAGCAGTTATGTCAATGTTACTCAAGAGAGTTTTCTACCTTTGAAGTTAGCATTTAACGAGTCAATTACGGTATGAACGACAGTGTTAAAGTGTAATTGAAATTTGGAAATAATTTGAAGAGCATAGGTACGAATATTCGAGTTTGCGGTTGCGGCTAATGTGGAATTTAGAGGTGATTTTGAGTCGCGACTCAATTGCTATTGCAGCTCGCCGCGTGAGGAAGAAAGAAAGGACGGGGAGAGTGCAGGAATAACGAGAGTATGATGAGACGAATTCCCGCCGTTCCCTCTCCCTTTTGCTTTCTCTGTGTTTTTTCTCAAGAGTTACGATGGCAAATTTAAAAATTACTTACATGACTGCAAGCTTCCTGAATGCTTGGAAATTCTTCGTTTCTATCTAGGAATCGTACAAATTTCTTTTATTTTCGGAAACTGTACCTACGAGTGACAAAATTCATTAAAACTGGCACTTAAAAAGTAGTAAATTTTTCAAAAATGTTGAACTGTTATTCTAAAATTGTGGACTACTCTTGGCTTTTTCAGGATTTATGTGAAACTTGAGGTATCTCTATCTCTTCATGAGCTGAATAGTCAATTAGCATTCGTTCATACATTTCAATGAATTATGACCCGCGTGAGAAAAGAACTAATTTGTACGAGGACCGGAAAAAACGAGTCCTTTCAAGCTTTCGAAAGTCAAACTAGAACTCTTTGTTTCCTCGCTTTTCTTGGAAGGCTGTAAAAACCTGCTTGTAATCATGCGAAAATTAAAAAACGAAAGTACATAAATTACGGCTAAAAAACTAGCATAAACCTATACTTGAACCGATAACCAAAAAATGGCGCGAGCGACTATGTTCCACATTTCAAAAAACTGGGGTAAAACTTTGCATTTTAATGTTTGGCGAAATTTTTATGTTCGGAGAAGCTTGTGGTTTAAAGTGAGCCTATTTTGTTTGAATTGATGTAGGGTAATTTATTATTTCTCGCACTTTCAAAAGTCTATGGAAATTACAAATTTATAAGATTCGACATTTTAAACATAAAAATGAATTTAGTTTTTTAAATAAACTTTGAGAGTGAAAAGAAATTTAGAATCTTTAATTTCATCAACTTGAAAATAATTTGTTGGTAATTTTCGAGTATTATTTGATAATTTCCAAGTTCAGAATTGATATACGGAAATTTTAAAATTCCAGGAAAAAAACAAAAAAAAACTCAACCATGATTTGCAAAAATTAAAAGAATACACCAGTTTCAAATCCAATATTTCGGAAGTTTGATTATGAATTATGAAATAGATGAGAAAAAACTTAAATGTGTACATGCAACATAGCAATTGAATTAGTTGTATGTAAATTCTGAGAGTTGAACGAAACTTCTACGATATTACGAAAATCGAGTTTTCAAATCTTTGCAAAAATTGAATTATCGTTGATAATAAGATTTAGAGGTGTAAGTAGAAAAAATTTCCAAGAGAGACGTATTAAAAATAGTATATTATTGTGAGTTTTCACAATGCCTGGCTGGACGAAACGAAGGGTTGCAGCCCGATGCAAAGCCGAGGGATGTAATCGTTTCGTCCAAAAAGGCATCGTTAAAACTCGCAATACGATATTTTATTTGTAGTTTTCGAATAATTCACGTCCAAATATCCGATTATTCGAAAATTTCAAATGAAATATATTTTCTTCAAGATTTTCAAGTTTTTAATCTTTGACGATCTAGTTTCAAGAGAATTATTTTTTCGAATCTTCGATTTTTAACTTCATCAACTTTTGAAGTTGAGAGAGTCGCATATTTTCCATATTTTAATCATTAAATTTGATTTTCGTTATTTTTAGATCATTTAATTATAAGTAGTTGTTGTTTATGATGTGATGAATTTGAGTATTCTGAATTTACGTTTAAAATAATTGAAATGTTAAATGATAATATATATATATCATATACCTGATTTACACTTTCTAAATTTCGATATAATTCTAGATATTTCTGAGAATAAAAATGTGAAAATAAAATTTTCGTAACCATACATGTTGAGAAATACGAACGTCTGTTCGATTCGAATGAAAAAAGATCATTTCGTTAATCCGGAAAGAAGACTTTCAATAGCCAAGGAGAAATATAACTAATGGCTTCAGAGTGATTCCTCGCCATTAATCATGTGTAATTAATGTTCTCAATCATCTTCACCAGACCATGCCAATAAATCGAAGCTTCTCTTTTCATTTTTGAAATTGGGAATATATACTCTGTAAGTTTCATATTACAACCTATGAAAGTTTCATTTATATTAAAAGGATTACCGATCAATTTCCCGAATTCATGTTCATGAAAAATTGACATTTAAATTGCCATTAGCGTTACGGTTTCCGTGCTTGAAGATAAATGAAATCATATAAAATTAACTTCGTACGAAAATTCACAGCTTTTGAAATTTCCTATATTTTTGTTTAAATTGTAAAGTTTCGTGAATAGTTGTAAAATTTACGAAAAATTTGTCAACATTTGTGACAGCTGTCAACTTTTAGCAATAATGCTTTTTTTGGAAAGGTTGTTAAGGTATTACGTCCGTGGTGAAGATAGGCGCAAGCTACCGCTAAATTCAGTTCATTGTTTTATTTTCGGTCGCGGCAACACCGCAGCACACCGCAGCGTGCTGTCCTTTTTTACACACCGCAGCACACCGCAGCGTGCTGTCCTTTTTTACACTAGAGTGAGAGATCATTGTGTCATGGAATAAAATCAAGTACAGTGTTGCCGAGTTTGCTAACTGAGTAGGAAAAACAAGTTTTTCGAAAAACGGTACAGTGAAAATTCGTGTTTGATACGGCAAATTACGTGTAATTTCATTCTTCAACTGTGGTGAAATGTTTAGAAAAATCTATCTCGTGGTTTTTCGGAAATTTGGAAAAATATGCTTCTGCCCATTTGAATACATGTTAAATTTAGGAATTTTTACAGTAGATCGAGCTGAAATTTTGCAGGTTCACTCAGTACGCACACAAGATTATCTGTGTTTTTTTTTTTTCATAAAAATGTATCTCAGAATTTCAACTATGGACGTAATACCGTAATAACTGCAACTATGAGCGAGGCTGGTTGCTAAGAGAAATTTTTTTCAAAGTTATCGATTTTTCGAACTATTGGTTTTTTATTGATTCGGAAAAATGCTCATTCGGGAAAATGTCTTACGGGAAAAAGGTTATTCTACAAAAAGCCATTCGGGATTCTCGATTCTGGAAATTGGGCGCCTTACTGAAAAAATCCAGTTGGGTTTCCAATTGGATCCCCAATTGGAGAAATGGTCAGTTTGCCAATTGGATTTCCAGCTGGAAATCAAACATGCGCGAACTTTAAACGCGTTTTTCTCAAAAATAATGTTTTTCGAACTGGCGTGCATCATAGCTCAAAAATTACTCAACCGATTTTGATAAGTTTTATATCATTTTAAAGAGGATAAAATTCTCCGAGTGACGAAGTCAAAAACTGTAAAAAAAAAGTTTGTGTGCCTTTTTTCTAAAAAAATAGAAAAAAAAAACGATTTTTCCAAAGAAGTGTGATAATTATTGTAACAAAATTGAAAAATTAAAAAAACTCGATGTCACTCCTAGGAGAACATAATTGCGAACGAAAAACGCTTATCACTTCTTTTTGCAAAATTAAATCTGCAGGCTGTGAAATGCACGCCAAATGCCCTCTCCAAAACGGTATGGTCAACTTTGAGCGCTCAGATCTCTATTTCCAAGTGGAAATCCAATTGAATTATCAACTGGAATTACATTTAAGTCTTCCTGAAAGAAATCCACTTGGATTTTCAACTGGAAATATTGTTAGATTTCCAACTGGGAACCTATTTTAATTTCCAAGTGGAAATTCAATTGGAAAACTGACCATTTCTCCAATTGGATTTTTTCAGTAGGGTGGATACCCATCAAAAGACTCCTAATTTATGATTACATATTCCCTTTCTTTTACACGTAAACTTTGTCTAATAGTTGTTTATTGATTTAAAAAGATTTAAAAGTGAAACAAAAATGCATCGCTATGACGTTGCACAGACTTAGAGAAATTTTGCAGAAGACCCGACATTTTTCTCAGGAGTCCACCAACGCGATTTTCTCGCGCATCAATGCGTATCGTTATACCGAAAATATTTCCGGTTCCGGGCTCTTCTTATTTTCATCGTTTGCGTATTATATAGTCGTGAAAAAAGATGTTTCGTCGGGGAAAAAAGTTCGCTCTTGAATATGAGTTTTGCAATCGGGAACGAAGAATCGAAGCCAAGATAACGGTTACCGTGCCGTTTACGTTCGATCACTTTCTCCGTTCAACAGTCCGGTCGGCGAAAAAAAGCGTATCATACCGGATAACTGAAAGCGAAAGGAAACGGTAAAAGTGAAGAAGGTCTTGTGTGTCCCCACCAAGGTCTTTCCCCAGTGCGTGCTAACATGTCCTTTGCCACGGCCAAAGTCGAAACCACTACCATGGGTAATTACCACCACCTGCATTGAGTTGAGTAAATCCCATGAGAAGGATACGTACCTATATAACCACGACGTTCTGCTGATTGAGCGAAGTAAACTAAGTTTACTTGAACCTAAAAAGCCGGACGTGGGCCCAAGTGGGCGGCACTGCGAAAATATGAAGATTCGCCCAAGATGCGTGGTCAGTTCTACATTTTCACATTTACTCTCCGAAACCAACCCTGTGACGTTTAACCCAATATAACCCATTTTAAGCATTGTGTTTCGAGTGTCAATTACAAACTGTGAAGTCATTGCGGATACTTAATTAATACGGAAAGTTCGGGCTCCGGGAGAAAGTGCAATCTATTATCGTGTGATCGCGGTATGACAATAACGAACCTTGAGACACGAAATTCACTTTTATTCAACGCCATGTTGAAAAGTGGCCTTTTCTCGCATTTCCATACATTGTTGAATAAAATGTAGTCCTTGACTAGTTTGTAACAATTTTTTAACTCGTCTGATTACAACGCTCGTCTTCGGCTCGCGTTGCAACTCTTAGATTCGTTAGAAAAAAGTTTTTCACACTATGAAAGAAATTTACTATTGTTTATGATGAATGTTGGTATATTTGGAGTTTATCGTTTTTTAATCCAAGTTTTATGATTTGAGATTGATAATTGATGAAACAGTTTTTATAGTGAGTTTGAAAAATTTTTTCGTTTGATATAATTCGACTTTTACTACTTTTACTACTTTTTGAATTTTTCCGTAGGGAAAACTTTCTGTTCAGTAAATCGAATAAAAATGATTTTGCTTATTCTTTGAGTTTTCCTCGATCATTTGAGCTTGATATTCTTTGATTCGATTTTTTCAGTGAATTTGGAAAAACGATTGACTTATTCAGGTCTTTTTGAAATTTGGAACTTGGTGAATTTTTCCGAAGGAAAAATTCACTTAAATCAAAAAAATTTAGTGAAATGAACTAGTTCAAACTTTCAAGTTATTCTATTCAAAATTTGGAATATTTTTTTCTAGAGATGGAAAAAATTAATTTTTGGGGGAATTTTGGAATCTATTCAAAAATTTTTCGCTTTTTATCATATCTTCATATTTAACAAGACGAAAATGTTGGGCTAGATAAAATGCTAACCAATATTGAAAATGATAAACTTATTTTGTATAATTTTCTCTCAACAATCTTAAAATTTTTAAAGTTACATATAAATATATGTATATATGTTTTTAAGTGGCAATCATTTTTGCAATGTTGGATTTTTTTCCCTTTCAAGTCTTGAAATAAATTTGAAACAAAAATTCCATAAATCGACCGAATTTTTAAATGGGAAAAACATGTATTTTTTCATAAGTTCAGTATTAAAATTCATTATTTTTCCAGAGATGCGTACACTTTTTTGAAATTTGACAAAGTCCAGAATATAATTTTCTCAGAGTTTACACTCATTTTAATATTGAAATAATAATGGTTGTAAAATTGAAAAACCATTATTTCTGGATTTCGTAACATGTGATAAAACTTTCTTAAGTTTCGGAAATTCATGCATGCATTTCGAAAAAAATTATAAATTTTCATGTGGAATATACCATAAAATACAATTCGAGTCAAATTTTATAGAAATAAAAAAAATATCCTAATCTGTTGAAAAATCAGAAATGAAAAAATTTCATCATTGCAAAAATAACAATCTCCCTAATTTATTATTAATCATAATAATAATGTAATTGATTATAATGTGTATCATGTAAGTATAGTTTTTTATATTTATTGTGTATTTAATATTATAATGTTTAACAGAAATGCTTGTGACTGCATATTGTTATATAACAAAATGAAACAATGATTAAATCCTGATGATAAAAATGACTATTTGCAGAAGGAAAGGTTTTTAGAGTGAAAATTCTTTGATCTGTTTGTTAATTTTAAATTTCATTTTATTCTCAGCTTCTACATGATGAAATCTAGAATTTTGGAAAAGAATAAAGTGACATTGAAAGTTACGGTAATCAAGGTTGACATTCGTGAATAACCTGTCCATCATGCTTTTTAAAATCTGAAAGTCTTATTAGGATTTTGTTGGTCTACATCTGAGATTCCGAGATTTTATCATTGAAAAATTTATATAATTTAAATTTAAGTTTGATGTTAGTAACAAAAAGTTATTTTCGAAATTTCGCAAATTCAAAGTATCCTTTGAAATTACTTAAAATTAAAAAATTAATACTTGAAGTAAAATTGCAAAAACTCGGTTTCCGAATTTGAATTTCCTTATCTTACCTTTTTTTGAAATTTCCATTTCCGAAATTCTCTTGTGAATTTAATGTCTAGCTATGTTTTAGGCTTCAAGATGAATTTTTCTTTCGAATTTTAAAAATCAGTTTGGACTTTTGTTTCTATTATTTAGAGACGAGTGAATGTGAAAAGTAAAAGGTTCAAACGAATTTAAAGTAAAATCACACACAGTTTTTGAGCTTCAAATTCACGGTTAAAATTTTATCTTATGTATTCGAAATCTAAGAATCTTATGATCATTTCGTTATATGATGCACCAGTTCACGTGTACGTATCAAAAAATTTTATTAAGTTTTCAAACTTGTATAAGAAACCACGATTTTTTATGAATAATAATAATTCAATGCAAACAACTTTTATTGTTCATATATATTTAATGTAAATTTATTTCATTCTCTTCTGTGTTAAAACTTAGATATTATTTGTCCCATTACGAAAATATTAAAAAATAAACAATTCATTAAATAATTAACAAAAATCATCTGCTTTCAAAAGAACTATTTCTGTTGTTAATACTGTAAAAAATATGTACCTATAAATTCTGCTGATTAGGAAAAATCATTACAAACTGAAGTAGATTCACTATTATAAAAGAACATACATATCTGAAATACAAATCATAAGTTTATGCACTATTTTTTTCCTTGGTTTATTATTAGTTGGTACGGCTCTTGATGGATTCTCAACATTTATCGATAATGATTAGTTGTCTCTCGATTGATTGTAAAATTATCTTTATAGTAGACATTACTCATACACCTTCATCACTTTAATGATGATTGTAATGATTATAATTCGATGTCGTTACTTTTCTGTGTTAACAGACTGCATTAGCGGTGCTATTGCAGGGCGTTCTTGCGGCTGGAATGGCTTTAGATGAGTCGCAACAAGAGAATCATAGACATCAATTGTCATCGTGAGTAGTCTACTATTTGATTATAGGTGACAGGGGTGAATTATTATTAAAGTGTAGGGTAAAGAAAGGTTTTGATTTTCCCGAAACTATTTGGAAAGATTATTGCTTTTCAAAGCATCGAAGTCAGCCAAAGTTTAATAATTACATTTGTTTATCACAATTTTTTATGACTAAATTACATTTTAAAAAAATGTAAACATAATTTATTAGTTCTTAATTTGTTAATAAGTTAATTAACAATTATGTATTTATATCTGAGATATTTCTAATACAATGTTTATCAGTTTTTAATTCTGGAGATCATGAATTCCAAGTTTTCTAACTTGTACAATTGGTCTCTTTCGAATTCTAGAATTTTTCAACTATTAATGTTTTTCTTTTACTGATTCCAAAACAACATTTTTCCATTTAATAACTATACATTAATTTGTGTAAAAATCAATATGTAATGAACATCAAAAAAAGATAGAAAATAACAAATGCTTCATTGGTGATTTTAAAAGACAAGATTTTTCGTCTAAAGCGTGGCAAATCACTATTACAGTATCATTACATGTATAATTACTTATATATTATAAATGTTGTTGATGTTCTTCAAAAATATCCATCCATGAGATATTGAAATGATAAACATAAAATTCTCCAATTAAAACTTATCACAGAGTTAAAAAATCCAGAACTTTTAATCCCAAAGTCTAGGATCCCAATCTGCATTTAATATTGCCTCAAGATTGCAGACATATTGCAAGTGAAATATTACATCTTGCAGTAACGTTGCAGGAAGTTTTCAGGAAGACTGCAAAAACGTTGCTGCAATGTTTTAGTAATATTTAGTAACATTTCAATCTTGTTGCAATATTAATGAAACATTACAAGAGCAACATTTCAAAGAAAAGATGTCATAAACATTGCAGTAACATTCCATATACAATCTAGTAGAGATAATATTACTGGTACATTACAGATGAAATTATAGAGTAATATCAACATTTCAATCTTGCAACAATATTGATGAAATATTACAATAGCAAGATTTGAAAGAAAAGATCTCGTTCACATCAAAGTAGCACTTCATATACAATCTTGTAATGATAATATTACTTGCACATTGCAGCAATATTATACGAGTTTCTGCAAAATTACATTTTATCTATCCGAAATTGCAAAAATCAAACTCCTTCTATCCCAAACTCCGCAACTATCAATTTAATAACATTTACGATCACAAATAACCATATGCCCAATAACCATTATGTCAGTTTCACCTTTACCGTCTAAAATAACAACTTGGCTAATGCATTTCGAAGAGCTCCAATACCAGGAATCGTTCAATAGAAAGGTAATTTTCCGATAGAGGTTGAGGAAAAATAACGATAACACGTTTATGTTAAAGGAACGATGCGGTGGAAAGGAGAAACGTCGAAGACAAGATCATCATTTCTTCGAGGGTTCATGAAATCGCTAGAAGAGAAGGCATCGACGGTTCAAAGGGCGAAAGAAAGAAGCGCGATGCCGGCGGAGAAAGTTACGGAATCGGTGGAAGCGGCGGCTTTGGCGGAGATCTTCACGCTCCTTCTGGAGGTGGTGGAAGCGGTTACAGCGGAGGTGGAAGTGGATGGGACGGGGGTGGAGGTGGGTACGGAGGTGGGGGTGGATTCGATGTAGGTGGAAGCGGTCACGGTGGAGGTGGAGGTGGCGGTTACGGAGGTGGAAGCAGTCATGATGGAGGTGGAGGTTTCGGGGGTGGAAGCGGCCACGACTTAGGTGGAGATGGTGGCGGAGGTTACGGAGGTGGAAGCGGCCACGACCTAGGTGGAGGTGGTGGCGAAGGTTACGGAAGTGGAAGCGGCCACGACCTAGGTGGAGGTGGTGGCGGAGGCTACGGAGGTGGAAGCGGCCACGACGTGGGCGGTGGCGGGTATGGGGGAGATCAAGGACCTTTGGGAGGAAGCGGTTATGGCGGAAATAATCACGGTGACACATCCGGTGGTGGATATCCTAGTGGACCGGCCAACGACCATGGCCAAGACAAGGGCTACTGGAAGAAGAAGCTCATCTGGAAACCCGGTTGGAAGAAGATTTGGAAATCCGCGAAGAAGCAAGTTTGGAAGTCTGCGTGGAAGAAAGTTTGGAAGCCGGTGTGGGAGCCAACGAAAAAAGCCGTCTGGAGAGATATCCAAGTACCCGCGTGGAAAAAGATCTGGAAGCCGGTATGGAAGGAAATTAAGGTCCCGATATGGAAAGAAATCCAGGTTCCGGCTTGGAAAAAGGTCTGGAAACCCATTTGGGTGCCAACGAAAAAGGCCGCTTGGAAAGAAATTCAAGTACCGGAATGGAAGAAAATTTACAAACCCGTTTGGAAGGAAATACAAGTTCCGGCGTGGAAGGAAGTTCAAGTGCCGGCGTGGAAAAAGATTTGGATTCCGGAATGGATCAAAGTAGGGGTTCCTGGTGAACATTACCATGGAAAAGATAAACATGGCTGGGAGTACACGAGTCATGACTTATGGAAGAAGAAACTCATTTGGAAACCGTCGTGGAAGAAATACTGGAAGACTGTGAAGAAACAGATTTGGGTGTCTGACAAGAAACTAGCTTGGAAGGAGGCTTGGAAGCAAGTCTGGAAGCCTGCGAAAAAGCAAATTTGGGTTGAAGATAAGAAGCTTATCTGGAAGGAAGAGTGGAAGCAGATATGGAAGACAGGTAAAAAGATGGAGTGGGCAACGGACAAGAAGCTGGAGTGGAAAGAGGCTTGGAAGCAAATTTGGAAGACGGAGCAAAAGCAGGAATGGGTAGAAGACAAGAAGCTCGCCTGGAAAGAGGCGTGGAAGCAAATCTCGGTTCCAGAATGGAAAGAAACTTGGGTTCCAGCGTGGAAGAAAATTTGGAAACCAGTTTGGATTTCAGAATGGTTCCCTAACGAAGATCACCATCACCATGGATGGCAAGATAGGAAAGATGTTAGTCAACCGGATTCTACTAATTTAAGTAAGGTTCAAGTAACTGGAAATCTTCAACAGTCTACAAGAACGACTCCAAACAAACAAAACGAAACTCCTTTTTCATGGGATAGATCATCTAATCAAGTTTTACAATCTATTGTACAAGATCTGAAGCCACCTCCGCCACCAAATAATCGCGATGCCAGGGTTTGAAATTAAAAGATTGTTTTTGGGGAAGATAAAGTCAGAAATGTTATCTTCTATAACTTTTGTATCACTCAAAAAAAAAGTTGGAAGATGTACATGACCAAAACCATACGTAATACCGTAAAGTTTGTCTTATCATCTACCCTAGAATAAATGCAACAAGCCAGTGTACATAATAATGATAAATATTGCATGTACGATACATTGAATAATTAGTTACTGAAGAGTTGTTGCCTGACTGAAAAGCCTTTTATACGCATCATATGCGGGCTTTTTCTAACAATTATTTTATTCGATCACTCAATTAATGTACATGTCAACTTTGTTCGTAAGTTTGTTAGTCTAGTTATTATGAAAATAATAAAATATTCATATTTTGTAACCTGTCTCGTGATTATTTATTACGTCATATCTCCAGTAAGCTCAGGAATGTTCTGTTCCTACGGTAACAACCACTTTCAACTTATCTGTAGAAAGTGCTGATACTCGTTACAAGAGGAAATGACAGCGGCAGAGTTCAGAGAAAGTGCACTGACACCTACATTCTCCGCGATAAATGCAGCGGATTCCGCATCATGGCTATGAGAGAAAAGTGCACAATTGTTCATAGGAAAATTACCTAGACAAAAAATGACGTTTTTTCAAGCGACTTACAATGTTGCGAATACATTTTCACTCTCATGTTAATGCATTAACATCGTAAATAATACGAGTCTTTTTTTACTTCAACTTTCTGCTCTTACATACATTTTTTTGGATTTGAAATTATTCAGAATTTACGTCTGTTCTGGAGAAAATATAGATAAAATATTTTTTGTGGGGTAAATTGATGTTTATTATTTCTGAAAAAGTTTCGATTTTTATTCTCGATTTACTGGATTAAGAAATGGGAAAATCTAAATGAATTCGTGAGGAATTTTTTTCACCTGTCGGAACTTGAAAGAGAACAAATTTTATTAAAATGAATAATTTAAACATCGAGATGTGATATGGTATCAGCAAAGCTGATTTCAGTGTCAAGTTTTCGTGATGAAACGTAATAAAGTTAACGAGAATCATTCACTGACCTCCTTATTATGCTAATGTACCATGAAGTAATCGTGTTCTCTCTTTTATTCTCCTATCATAAATTTGCACCAAAATGAGTTGAAACACTAGGTCATTGACGTAAACATATACATAATGAGATTCCGCCTTCTCGAAGTGATGAATGTTATTATGGAAAACGAACGAGCTCTTCCTAGATCGGTGTTATTCAACTTTCATGGTATTATAATGATTCTTGACGTATATTTTCATCGAGTATTTTGTATGTTTAAAGAAATTTTTGGTAGGGATTTTTCAAAAAAAGAAAAACGAGTTTATGTTTGACTGAGAATATTTTTAATTTTCGGATCGTTAAATTTCTACTCATTCTTTACTACGAATTCAAAACTTTTTTTTAGGTATTTTTGAAATCATTAAAATGTTTGAATTTTTCAAAATTACTGTACGATCTTCTTAGAAACGAATTTATCTGCAAAATTTATGGATATTTTCTAAAATTATACAAAGTTTTCGAACTTTATTTACAATCCTCAAAGTTTTTATTTTCTTCACCAAAAAATAAAAAACAAAGAATAACTTTACTTTAACATAATGCTACATTCTTCTCATCAAAGATTTAGAAGGTTAAATCAAAGTAACATCCAGTCGTGTATTTTTTCAAATTTATTAATGTTTAATTAGGTTATACATCACAAAAGACTATATAATATTTACATAATATCACAGACCAAGTGAAATAATTAATTTTTCACAAGTTACACATCACTCTCTAAGAACTCGAATAAGGCGATGTATTTTTTCGATTTTTTCGTCAAGTGCCCGTCTTTCGTATTCTAGTGAACTTTTCGCCATCAACAGCTCGTACCTTCGATGATCCAAAAACATCGCGTTCGAGTGAAGTTGATTCGATTTTATTACCAACTCCGACATTTGATCGATCAGCACTGTTCTTTCAAGCATATTTTCTGAAATCAGACAAGAGAACATGCCATCGATATCACTGATCTCTTCCGCCTCAAATTCATGGTAATATGATATTTAATCTAGTGTCAAGGGCATTTTTCAATTTTTCGAAATTTAAAGTTATAAAAATAATGGAGTTTATAATTGCACGTAAAAATTTTTGTAATTTTTGATTGACGTGTTTCAATCATTGAATCGGATTTTGATCATTTTTCAGTCATTAAGGTTTGAATTTTTTGTTTTCATTTCTGATACTTTTCGTATTTTTTAGTGTTTGTAACGTTTTGTAGTACTTTCTGGTATTGCTATAGATTTTCATTTTTTTAGGATTTTTAGTATCTTTTCAGTGTGTTTTTACACGATTCGAATCATTTTATGGTATTTTACTTAATTTTTGTATACATTTTAATAATTAAACGCTGTAAGTTTCAAAGTTTTTTGAATTGTTAAGAAAATTATATCTACGTATATTTTTAATATTTTGAGTATTTTATAGACTTTTTGTATTTTCGAACTATATGGTATTTATAAAATTTTGTAACGTTATACACATAGTACTTCAAAATATTTCTAGAGTTTTAATTTTTCCAATTTCGGAAGTTTGAAGCTATAAAACTAATGGAGTTTAATAGTTGCACATATAAAAGTTTTGTATTATTTGATTGACGTGTTTCAATCATGGAATCAGATTTTCATTATTTTCAAGTCATTAAAGTTTTAATTTTTAGTTTTCATTTATAATACTTTTCGTATTTTAAATATTTTTACAGTCTCTATAGAACTTGGAGGATTTTTTGATACTATTGTACATTTCTTCGCAATGCGATGTTCAAGGGTTTTTTCTATAGATTTCGAGTAAAACAATATCGACATAGATTGAAGGTATTTTATAGATTTCTAGAATGTTTGTATTTTTTTGTGTTTGTAATATTTTGTGGTACTTTATGGTATTTTTATAGATTTACAATGTTTTTAGGATTTTCAATATTTTTTCAGTATGTATTTATATGATTCGAATTATTTTCTGTTATTTTTCTGAATTTTTTTAAATTGTTAAGAAAATTATATCTACATATATTTTTAATATTTTGAGTATTTTATAGACTTCTTGTATTTTCGAACTATATGGTACTTATAAAATTTTGCAACGTTATATATGACTTCGAAACATTTCTAGAATTTCTATTTATCACTTTAAAAATTTACTAGAATTTAATATTCTAGAATTTTTAATTTTCTAAATCGCAAGTATTTTACTAGATTTTTCTGAAGAAAATGACTTATACATTTTTATTACTTGCAGCATTTTTTCAGTGATTATATAATTTGAAAGATTTCCTGTATTTTTATGTATTATTCTATGTATTTTTTATTCTCCAGAATTCGAAGTTTTCAGAGATAGGCACAATTACTTTTTGTCAAGTTTTTGGATAGCTAAAAAACTATCGGAAAATTGTTGTAGAACCGTAAAAATTTGTCAGCAGGTGTATTTTTTGCTCTAGTTTTCAAAATTACAGACAAAACATATATGCATCACAGGATTCTTGATACCTTAATTACAGCAATTACGGTTAAAATCACGAATTTCAGTAATTTTTACTGTAATTGCTGTAATTATACTGTAATATTGAAAACTAGAGCGAAAAATACACCTGCTGACAAATTTTTACGGTCCTACAACAAATTTTCGATAGTTTTTTAGCTTTCCAAAAACGTGACAAAAAGTAATTGTGCCCATCTCTGGAAGTTTTGTAGATTCTCAGCAATTTTGTAGATTTCAAGTTTTTTCTTCATTATTCACTAGATTAATATAATTTTCAAAGTTTTTGTTTTCTTCGTTATTCTAGTTAAACATTGATAGTTACATTTCTATTCAAGAAAAACTTTTTCCGAAGCCAGAGTTGTTATTATTTTCAAGTTATTGAAATGGAAAATTCTAAATTTTTCCTCTAACTTCGAAAACTTACATAAAAATATTTGTTAGGTCCTATAAATTTCGGTAATTACATAATTGATAATTTTTCCCTATTTTGATTCATTTGCAATGATTAGTATGTAAAAAACTTTTTTTTATTTTGATGGCATCAATAAATCCAAACGAGTTTCGTGTCTAAATTTCATGGAAAAATCTCGAAATTTAAAAACTAGCGAAAATTGAAAATTTGCTTCTTCCTGAAAAGATTCTTTCTGACAGTTCATTTTCATTTTTTATTACATTTTTATTATATTCATGAATTTAATTCATTATTATATAGTATTTTCATCACTCATTCCCTTTTTTTATTTTTACATAAAAATAACGAAATAATCATCAATTCTACCCAAACTTCAGTAGAAGTTTGAACCCCTAAAACCTCCCTTTTCCTATTCCCTGTCCATTGTCAAATTGAAATACATAGCACATTACGGTACTAAAAGCAAATATCGAAAAAAAGTATTCACCTTCTAAATATTCTCTGCAGGTTATGGAGAAGCTTTCTAAATCGATCCACCTTGGCTGGTCGCATTGGCTTTCGTTGTTTCGCTTATCAGTTCCATTTTTAATACCTAAAAAATGCTGTCGCGTGCCATTCTCTCTAGGCACTGACAATGATGGTACTGAATGACAAGATGACCTGAGCGATGAAACGGGAGTTGAGAACGCGTGATTTTTCAGGTGATTGTGTTTGGCCTTGAGACTCTTGAGAAGACTTATCTTTTGCATGGGTTTCGGAGCAGTTGGAGGCATTTTGGAATAAATTTTCGCTAACCTCTCGCAATACAAGGTCACGCTGTTGGTGCTTTTTCTTTTTTTACGATCTTCTAGAATATATTGCCACGTCAATTCTGCTTCTGCAATTGATGTAACACGAATGTATGGAATACTATTTATACGAAGCATAGGAACATTTATTTTTCATCAAGTTGGAGAAATTACCATTGCGTTTGTCTGGTGGCATTACGTTAAGTCCAATCATTCTCAAAAATTTAGCTTTCGAGAGAAAATCAGGTGTATGAAGCAAACTATCTGGGTGCTCTCGAGGAATAGGCAGAATAGATTCAACAGGTGACTCCGATTCGATGGTCAATTTTGGGGGTTCAGGATTTAGACGGTGCCTTTTTTCCACCTTCCGAAGCTCTATTTCTGTAATAATGCTCTGATTGAGTTGATGATTAAATTAAATACCCAATCGGTTATGAAAAAAGTCATATGAATTATAAGACTTTTTAATGATTGCTATTTCAAAAAATCCACATTCCTTTTCAATTATTTAGAGCTAATTGTATTAAAAAAAAGTTTTTGAACATACATTGAAACTTCACTTATATGCTGGTTAGAGCATCATAAACAAAATCATAAATATTAATCAGGGTGTCCAGTTATTTCCAGAAACAGAATTCCCGGAGATTTCCCGATTGATTTTCTCATATTATTTTTATTGAATATTTAATAAAGAGGAAAAACTATAACTAACGAAACACGCCGTAACGTAATTATTTATGGATACTTTTTTATGAAACAAATTTTTTGTTTTTCGTTTATTGCCTATTATTTTATTATATAATTTTATAGTGTTTTTCAAGAAATAGTCTTTGTGCAGATTCTAGATTGTGAATATTTTATGGACTCTGAGTGTATTTAGTATTTTTATAAATTGTGAAGATTTCTAGAATTTTATGCTCTCGAAGGTAAATTTTACGGGATTTTCGATAATTTTACAGATTTTTTAGAAAATAATTTCTACATAGAATTTCAGTATTTCATAGATTTCTATTGTTATCAGTCCTTAGTATTTTTCAGCATTTATAAATCTTTGAGGCAATTTGTAGAATTTTTAAAGATTTCTAATATTCTTACGAGTGATTATGTAGATTTTCAGAATTTGGTGTTCCTAACTTCAAAGTTTCATAGATTTCTCGCACTTTCAGTTTTTTTTGTACTATTTCAATATTTATACGATTCAAACGATTTTCTAATATTTTGATGGATTTCTGTATGAATTTTTAGATTCAGATGTTCTAGGATTTCAAGTTATCTAGATTTTTAGCAATTTATGGATTTTTAAGAAAGCTTTATCAACATGGATTTTGGCTGTTTATAAATTTCTGGTATTTTTTTCGATTTCTGGAATAAGGAATTTGATACTCTCTAATTCGAAGTGAATTATTTATTAAATATATGAAAGGATAAAAAAAAAATTTTTAACAATCAGTTTGGAGAACTTTCTGGTAACATAATAAATTACTGTATAGATTTCTAGAATTCAATTTTTCCGTATTCAAAATTTCATAGATTTCTAATACTTTCAGTACTTTTAGTGTAATTTCAGTATTTATACGATTCGAAGGATTTGCTAATATTTTAGTGGATTTCTATATAGATTTTTAATAAATTACGGATTTTCAAAGAAGCTTTATCAACATAGATTTCGGGTGTTTATAAATTTCTAGTATTTTTCGTACTTTTTCGTATTTTTTGGATCCCTTGGATATGGGATCCCGAGATATGGGCTGCCAAAGTTGACTGTGCATTTTTCGAAGAGGCAAACGGCGTGCACTCTAGAGCCTCCAAAAATAATCCTAGAACCAAAATATTTGAAAACATTTTTTTATTATTATGTCTTTAATGGATCGACGTTTTTGTTTTAAAAAAAAAATTTTTTTTGTTTTTTTACACGACTTCTGTAAAAAATCGTTTTTTTTTCCTATGTTGTTAATGAAAATTGTAATAAAAAAATTTTTTTTAACAATTTGAAGAACGTCAGTCCATGGGAAATTTAATGCACTTTAATTTGATTTATAAATCATTAGAATCGGTTGAGAAGTCTTAAGGGTATCGTGCACGCCAGTGAAAAATGCACGGTCAACTTTGGCAGCTCATATCTCGGGATTCAAGCAAGATTTTCCAAAAAAAATTTTTTTTTTTGTAATTAGAGTAAATAAAGAAGAATAATTGTGTAAAAGTTGAAATATTTCAGATGGATAGTTTTTTTTTAATTCACGGACAAATTTGAGGCGCAAAAACCCCAATCTATAGGAACCACTCCCCTTAAGCCAGGAAGAATTCAAGTAGAATTCTATGATTTCCCGGATTTCCCGGAGGTTGGACACCTTGTCGATACATCTCACAAAGCACTCACCATTTTTCAAAGTCAACGTCGTCAACCCAAAAATGGCCAAAAAAGACAGCTTCTGCTCCGAGTACTGCAATTTGGCTGGCGGACCTTTCACAATCCAGAGGTCAACATTCTTTTCATTCTCCCCTTCTGAATCCGAGCAGCAGGTCAAGTACTTCTCCCTCCTTATTTTTTTCTCTTTTCTTTTCTCTTCAGCTAAATCTAGTAGAGAAGTGATTTTCATTGACCCCTCCTGCTTTTTTTCGTAATGTTTCTTTGTGTTCGGTACATTCAATACAGGAGTTGCACATTTCAAAGACGCACTGACATTTTTCACTCCAGAACTCATTTTACCATCATCATTCGAAGAGTGCACAAACTGCTCCTGATATTGAGGAATCTGAAGCAGCACATTAGACGCATTTTGACAAGCTCTCGAAACGTGTTCCGACTTCATGCTTCGTATGAGCTGAGACTTTCTCGTCATCACTGGCAAAGTATCGTTACTTTTGTAATTTTTACAAATATTTTCAGAAACTGCATCTTTCTTTTTCTGTGCCATCACATCCACGCAGCTATTGTTAGATTGTGGTTTTATCTTCTTTTCCACCGCTTCCACGACTTTTTTCTGTGTTCCTGTGACAGGCTCACTATAAGAATTCTTCTTCGCCTTTTTCTCGCAGACACCAGGATTGCTCGAATTGTGGCATTTGTTGGAACTCAAAGGGTCATTGAACTGCAAAGAATTGACAGGCTGGATGCCATGCGAATTACGGAAACCTTGCGATGGGATCATTGCACTTGACCTTGGTAAGTCGTTGGCTGGAACACTATATTCGGGGTTTTGGTCCACTGCCTGGGAAGTCGGAAATTTACGAAACGAGTCTTCGAAAGGTCTGACGAAGACTGGCTGACCAGTAACAGCGTTTTGGACTAGACTTGTAGAAATTTTGTCTTCGTTCATGACGTTTGGGACAGTTCGAGGTGTTTGGTTGCTGTTCACATGTTGACTGCAGACACTGCTTGAAGTTGCCATGATGGGATGCTGCTCGCGGTGCATTTGGTACACGACAGAACTCGCGGTGCTTACGTTGCTCAATACTGTAACTGATCGTTGACTAGAGTTGGTGTTGTTGCAACATGATTTTGGCAGATGAAGGGATGTGTTGGGAGGGATTTCCAGAGAATTAACCGATGACGTTAGGGCAACTGTAGCTGAAGCACCGATTGTGGCTGGACTAGTCACTGGTGTTGGAGCTGCATTCGGGAACATCACCATGGGCGAATTTGCTGATTTCACGTGTTCGGATGAAGGGGGAGCCACGTGGTGATGGTACATGACGTTAGATGACACCGATTGAACATAGACAGCATGTTCTTCTTTTCTAGAAGGTTGGTGAGCGGTGGAAGTTGAGGTTGCTTCTACCTTTGTGGTGGATTTTAGGATTGTTGCTGGATTATCATCACTATTTCTATCGATAGGGTTATTACTGGATGAACGGTCCCGGTTTCTTTCGCCACATGGTTGAGGTGTTACGGTCGGCTTACTAGCTGAAACAAATTCAGAGCGAGTGTTTGGTGAAATTAAATACATTCGGGATTGGTACGGAGAAAGTTTTTTCCGGTTAAATTAGGGTCTAATGTTAATGGTCAGTTTGTCGAGATAGAGAAAACAGTACTGTTCTAGTGAAGGTGGCAAGATGACGATCGTTGTAACATTTTTTGAAGCAAAATCGTACATCGAATAAACATAATGATTTGCGTTAGGAAATAATTTCTGGTGAAAGAAATTAAAAATAAAACTAATTGTTAGAATTGTCTGTACCGTATGGCCACTGTCGGTAAGGTAAGTTCCAACTCGGAAATTTGGTGATATCAACGGAGTCATTGAAGACGAGTTCGTATCATCAAGTGTGAATGTCAATGATAAATCCCTTGTTTTTCGATGATTATGAAAAATTTTTTACTATTTATTTAGCTTATAGAGGTTCTTTTTAGGAATATTCATAGTTACCCTAAAACATCCAATTTCCGAGTACGTACCTTCTTGTAGATGATAATACCGCTGCGTTCAGAACTTACCTTATACACAGTGGCATATGCTACAGAATATTAAAATCATTAGTTTCACATCCAAAAATTTTAATTTTTTTTTCAACTTGCTTCGTCAGTGTAATTTACTCACATTAAATACTGTTTTACTCGACCATTTGCATTTAAGACCTGAGAAATGTTCTTGATGTTTTTTAATTCAAAAATGTTAAGAAATGAATAAGAAGACTTTGGGAACAGAAATGTATATGAAGAGATTAACTAATTGAAATCTTGGGTTAAAATAACTTTCCGAGAAAAAAATCGATCCGGAAATTTTAACGTTATTCAGATTGGTATTTGAGAATACCGAATTTTGATTTCGAGATATCGTTAAAAAATTGTTCATGTTATTCCGAAATTCTAGATATTAAAAAACTTAAATTTTGAAATTTGGATATCAGAATTCTGAAAAGAGTTTGTTGCAGTTCAGAATTCTGTACATTTTAGAAATTTTCAGAATCTTTTAAATACAAACAGCAATTTGAAGGCTCTGACTTTGTTTATTTTTCTAGTTTTCAAATTTAAAGAAGTCGAAAATCCGGAGTTGAAAAATTCCAAGTTACGAAAACGAAAATTGGGCAACTGATTTCTTGAATTCCGTTGATGAAAGAAATTGAAGAAATTTCCAAATTCTGTGTATTTTCGATTTGAAGTATACATTTTTTTTTCTGCAAATTTTGTGAATCACATAGATGAGTCTGAATTCTCGAAAGCTCTATGATTTGAACATTCTCGGTCGCAACACAAAAGTTAGAAAAACATCACAAAATGTCGACGAAAGAACACTTTTACATCGCACAAAAAAAAAGGCATTAAAGCTAGCACGTTGAAGATTGAAATCCAAATTGAACAGAATTTAGTAACATTTATTCGTTGGAAAACATGTAATTTTCGTAATAGTTTCATGGAAAACGTATGGGAATGATTTTCCTTTTCAAAGCAAGGGAAGGTTTACAATGTAAATCTTTCTCAAAAGAAAATTATTCGATATTTTTTTCTCCTATTCAACCAATCAATAGAAAGCCTTTAGAAATTGTTTCCAGAAAATCATTCAGAAGGAGAATAAGTAGGAATTTCAAGCGAAAAAGAAAAACAAAATCATGGAAATCAACTAACGTGAATTAGGCATCATAAGATTACGTTTTCCTGAATCAATATAGTTTTTTCTAACAAGTTTAAGAAATTTTCACAAGGAAATCATAGAATTTAAAGAAAAAAAATTTTTTCTAGAAAATTAGAAAAATGTAAGTTACAAATTTTATTGTGAATGTATTAACGAATTCATTGAAATTCTAAATAAACAGACAACATGAATGAAAAGTCTATGGAAAATCGAGTAGAGAAACTTATTAACGTTTCCATGAGAAAACCATTGTGAATTATATATACAAGTCTTGCAAGAAAACTTATGAAAAATAAGTACAAACCCTTAGTAATTTTTAGTGAAAAAACGTATAAGAATTCCATGGAAAAACATGAATGAGTTTTTTTGGAAAGTTTTTTTACATAAATACTCAAGATTTTTATAATTATTTGAAAAAAGACTTCTAACCTTACAGAATATTTTACAAAAAAACCTTAAGAAATTACATAGCTTAATTTTATATATATTTATATTTTTTTTATATATTTATTATTATTTATTGTTATTAGTTATTTTTATTTTTTACATATATTTATATATTTTCAATATTTTTGTGAACGTTTTTGATTTTTCTACAATTAAGTACGACTCGGTTTGAGTTGGAAATTGATTACTTGACTTTTTTTCGTAATTGATATGTTTTACCAATTTTTTATTTTTAACCACATTCCGTCCTCGGACATTGAATCAAGATTGCAAATTCGTTGATAAAATTACTCCTGAAAAACCTCCTTTCCTTTGATTCTTTCATAATCCTTCTTTTTTCTTTGATTATCATAGTATTTTCAAAAAAGATCGATGAAAACTTCAGAAGGTTTCCCCTCCTTTCGAAAAAAAAGTTATTTTAATCCGAATATGATTTCACCAAACACCATGCAGAGGCAAGGACCAAAAACAGCTGCTCCATAAAATGAGTTATTTTTTCACTCGGCGCTTTAGAAACTATTTCGAAACCTCAATTCAGTTGAAAAAAATCTTCGAAAAGCGAAGTAAAACATTATTTTTTAATTCTGAACATTTCAAAAAATTTCAATTGAATTATTCTTGAATGCAAAATTTTTTCTACATTGTAAATAATACTCTCTCAATCAAACGTTTTATTAATTTATTAACAAAAGGAATTCAAAAATGTTAAAAGCTGCATTTTCTAGGTTTTTGAGAACGATTTTATCAATCTTTTTCCGTAATTAGATTTTTATTTCGTACAATTAAAATAAATACTAGTGGAAAATTGCAATTCTGTAGGTTTCTGTTTCAGAAAGTAAAATTAAAAATATATGATTTTATCCAAAATAAATAATTTTTCTTTTCCGATCTAATTTCCAAAATTTAGGTATTTTACTCATAATTGAGTTATTATTGATGTAAATTTTTTCTGTATTAAAATTTTTACTTGTTCAATTTCACTTTTTATTAGATAACAAAAGAAATATCGAAGTTTAAAAAGTTGCATCTTCTCGATTTTGGTTAGCGATTTTATTGATATTTTTCCTTGATTGGATATTCACCTCGTACAATGAAAAATTTCGATTTTGTAGGTTTCCGCTGTAATGTCTATTTTACAGATTGTAGACGACAATTTTTTCATCGTTCCCATGCTCAAATTTTCACTCATTTTCCATAGGAAAATAGAGAAATTTTTCTATTCCAGGAAAAGTCTTGTTTTCCGAAACGCAATTCCCACTTCCAAATTTTTCTCAAAATTTCTCTATTATTTCCATTCTTCATTAACAACGTAACAGCAATAACTGCATACAGATGTTTAAACGATTCTTGGATTGAACCAAAAATCAAGAGGCAAGGATCGAATTGTAAGGCAAGTGTGAACATTTTCATTTTGTTTATTTAGCCTGTAAAAAATTAAATACACTAAATAAAAATAAGTGAATTGAACATAATTTTTTCGAAGTCTGAACACTTTTTTTCAAAACAAATTGTACGTTTTAGATTGGAATAGAACAGCGGGTTATTGATGCTTTTTCAACAAAATCTGGATAACATTTTGACAAGTAATGACATTACAATCATACAATATTTCATCAAAACTTATGAAAATTTTTCAATATTTACATTTGACTAATGTCACGACCCTGATAGAACATTTTTGACAAAATTAGTGCAAATTCCGTTCAATCACGTGATTTCAACAAAGTTTGCACAAATTTTGCTCGTAGTTACTCCCGTATGTTGGCAAAACTTTCACGTGTTTTCGATTGTAGATTCGTTCTTTCAGGGCAACGCTTTGTTAAACTGTTACTGAATTCTCAGAGATTATTTGCGCGCTGCAAATAATCGTTTCCGATGAAAATGCATCGTATTGTAGAATGAACGCACATGGTATCGACGAATTTCTCTGGCGTTCACTTCTCTTTTAATCAATATAACTCGCGTCTCAGTACTTTTTTTGCTGAGAATTATAATATTTCATACACAACTAATACATAACCATGAAGAACAACAACGCACAGTGGCCAAAAACAGGAAAAAGATATTCAAATTTCAATTTTGTATCAATTGAATCAGCTCATATTCCACAGTCACGTGTGATGTCATCATTAAATTTTTTTGGCAAAAAAAAGGGCTAAAGCTTGAATCTTAGCATGAGTAAAAAAACAGAAATAAGAAAACGATTGGGAAGTTGTGTCATTTTTTTAATTACTGATATCGTTGGCTTATCAAAAAACATTAGACACGTTTTCTTGTCATATCTCAAAAAGTAAAATAAAGTGACAAAAATATTTTACGTATCCTTAAAAAAAATCAATTTACAAAGAAAGAAAAAAAAAGGTATCGATTTTTTTTCGATGCCACTACCCGATTACAATAAATTATCACGAGTGAAAAAAATGATGTTGCAGAGGCTGCAGAGCCATATTTGAATTACATAAACTTTTTATGGCAAATGTTTCTTCGAGAATCAAGTAAAAAAATATATCTTTTCAGCAATTCATGTTGCAATTATTTTACCGGTCGAAAGTTCTTAATCCTATGACAAATTTAAGTTTTTTGAATAAAACCTAGCTTTTTCACAATTTTTGACCACTATGCGATAGAGCGATTTGCTTACCTACTGAATCAATGGATGCGGATGCCGGCGCCGGTCCCAAGGACGTCGAATTTCTTGCTGTTCTTTTTCGATCTTCTTCTTCTCGAATGGCAGCTTGTTGTCGTATTTGCAAAAGTCTATGTTCTTCTTCGAGGTGCGCACTGTGAGGAAAATGAGATTCGTAAAAAATTATGCTGCAACATGCTATTTAGTGAAATGACATTTTTGCGAAAATTGGGATAGTATCTATTGTGCATAATTTTTTTATGCATTCTTGACTTTTTGTATACATTTATTTTACATACAGATTTTTGTGCAGCGGTCGATTATGCATAATTTTTTGTACAAATTGAAATTATACGTAGTCCTTCATATATACAAGAAAACAGTTGCAGCAATCGGTGAAAAATCTGAATTGCATTCTCAGTGATTAGGTTTTTATAAAAAATGGCAAAATTCTTAGAAGAATCAGAAATTTTTTATGAGAATTCCGTTTTTGATAATGTCGACCTTATAAAATTCTTATAAAATAAATTTTCTAATGAAAATTATAAAAATATTATAAAACTCAATCTATATTTATTTTACTCATTATAATTATTTATTATAAAAACCTTATGAAAACCAGTTACACTTTTTTAAAAAATTTCAAAATCTTATAAAAAATGAATCATATGAAATATCATTATTTATTGAATATTTAAATATAAAATATTTCCCAAAATCTTATTTAAAAAACCGTATTAAAAGAATACTAACATTGAAAAAAAAAGAATAAAAGAAAATCTGAAAATATAGTCATCAACTATAGTTATAAAATACAAATAACCTGAAAAATTTAGGAAGACTTTTTTCGGAAAAACTGTTTAAATAAAAAAATGTCTTATAAAACAAATTTGTGTATTAATTTTACACAGAAAGAAATTTTTATGAAAAAATTATGATCTACAAATTTCTACAGGAAATAGAATTTTATAAGAAAAACTTTTCTTATGAGGTTTTTATAAGGTTGCTGTTTGAAAAATGTTTTCCCATAAAAATTATATAAGGTCGATCTTATACAAATTTGTATAATGTTTTTATTAAAATCCAATAATAATATTTTGATAATTGAATGTTTTAATAAAAAAACTCCCGATTTTTAAATAAAAATCACAATCTCAAAAAAAAATCGAAGTATAACATTTTTTGGTGAGATAAAGTTTTACCTCCATAATAGAAACAAATTACAGCAATCAAACAATTTTTGGCCGAGTTATTAAATGATACATACAAATTAACACGCGGCACTTGAGGAAAATCATTTTTTCAGCAGATTTTTAAAAAATCCCCTTCGACAAAAAATTGAAATTCAAACGAAAAGAAAAAAAAAACACTTGTCTCATCCATTTTGAAAGAGAAGCTATAATGAAATTCTCACGCAAAAAAAAAGATTCAGAATGAAAGGACCCAATAATAATAAGTAAAATATAAAAAATTATTTCAATCGGAAAACTAACTAGACATTTACCACAGAATAAAAATCAGAAATTAAATAAATACAGAAACCCAACAGGATTTTCTGTTGAAAATACAATTAGATTTCCATTTCTAAGATTCAAATGAAATACAATACCAAATACCAAGATGTACAAACCTTCACATGAATTCGCATAAACATTCATATTCAAATCAATAAACCAAAGCTATCAACTCACCGGTCATGCATAACAGGTGGCATCAGTCCTAGACTAGAAGCTGGAGACATCATTTCTGGGTTATACCTCAACCCATAAAGAGGATAAGAAGGCAATCCTGAGAATAACGAAGGCGGCCTCAGCATGTTGCATCTTTCGATGTAAAATTGTTCTTCCAGCCTGAAAAAACAATCATACGTTTCACATTGCATCGCAATCCTCTTTTCCTCAATGTTTCAAACTACCTAATCCAATTACTAACCCATAAAAGAGAAAAGTATGTTTATAAACCTCGAAAATGACCGAAAATGACAGTCAAAAACGTCTATGTAGCAATCGCCATAAAGCTCATATTCTTAAGAATTTCTATGGAATAGTGAGCCTTATAGCAAATACTACTTCACGTAGATTCACTCTTAATATCTGATTGGACAGAAAAAATTCATTGACATTGTCAGCTAAGACATACCTGTAAGCGTGAGACAGATGCGGTGCTGTCGGATAAAGCCCGTGGTGGAAGGGGTTATATGTTGCTGGGTCTAACGCAAAAGTTGATGGTGCATGTGTCGCGTGATGTTCTGGTCTGTACGGCTGAAAGCCTGAACGGACGAGTATTTCGGAACCCGTAGCATTAACGTTATGATTGTTGACGTCAGTTTTCCTAGATATAGGGTACAAAGATGTCATTTCTTCCGATCTCCGTTCGTGAGATGGTCGTTCCTTGAAAAAGTAATGAATTCGAATTCAAATAATATGTAATAAATCGAATTCAAATAATATAAATATATAATTTTCGGGAATTCTGAAAAGTTCAAGAATTCCGAAAAATCCAGGAATTTCAAAAAGTTCGGGAATCTCAAAAACTTTTGAAATCCAAAAAAATTTGAGAATCCCCAAGAATCTTAATCACGTCCGTCAAGTCGGAAATCCCCCCACCTCAGACCTGCATGATATATATATCAGAATTTTGGGTCTTTTTTGGGTTAATTTTGGGTGATAATAAAAAGTTTTGGGTTGTAGCCGTTTTTCTGGAAATGAACTTTTTTGTGGGTATTTCGGAGTTGACGTCAAGTCAGAATGTCCTACCAAAGGAGTTAAGAAAGCTGCATTAAATGTATATTAAAATTTTTGGTCTTTTTTGGGTTTTTGATTCTGGTAATTTAGAATTTAGAAATCTAGAAATCTAGAATCTAAATCTGTAAAATCTAGAAATTAATATAAAGTTTGCGTTAAAAAGATGGTTCAAAATACATTGCAACAATAATTGTGGGAAAAAATGTTTTTCGACGATTACTTTAAAACCGTGGCTTTCATCTAGATTTCTTTGTTTTTGCATAAATTTCTATGTCAAAATAGATTTTTTGCTAGAAAAGTAGACAATGAATCCTTTACGAGTAAAACCTTTCTAGAATAGCTGTAAAAATTCCACAACAGCGAACAATGCATAACGAAGCTTCAACGATAAAAAAACCGTGAAAAATGTTGAACCCCCTCGATGGAAAGTAGGTGCTAGGCGGCATTTTGATCCTAAAATGCGGTGAAGAGCAAATTTCTCAAATTGTACGACGAATTTGAGGAGAAGATTTATAAAGGATGCTTCATAAAAAATTTTTCAATAGATGTCTCACAGTCAAAAATGCTACGCCTTGCATCGCATGAAAAATTCAGGGAGAAAGTGTTTTGTAAGAGGCATTTCTTACAAACTTTTTCTCGAAATGTTTGAAATGAAGGAAAAATCTGTACACACTGTAAGTGCTTTGGGACCAGCAGCTCGCTAATGCCCTTGTCTTAATGGAAGTAATTCCTAAAATTCAACGGCTTCTTTTGACGCGACCCAAAGGTCCCAAAGGCGGCTGTAACGTGAGAAAGACACGGTTTAATAGCTAGCGATTGAGAAGACATAAAATGGTGAAAAATATGGCTTTTTTCTGCATTTTTCAGCGTTTTCAAACTCTCACAGCCCTTATGTGAAAACTTGACACGTCCCATGAATTTTTCGTCAATGACGAAATTGGCATTCATCTCTCCAAAAATACAGCATTTTTTGAACAAAGAAAAATGTTTTTTGACAACGAAAAACCTTTGACAACTCGTAAATACCTTAAATGATAAGATAAGGGAATTAAATTTTAATCGATAAAATCTTAGCACTCAGCTGTGCTATATTTAATAAGAGAGAATGCGTAATTTGGTATTGGAATATGCCTGATAATTAATGAATGCCTTATGTTAAAGAAAATTTATTTCCTTTTCTCAGTACTTATATTTTCAATGTTCTGCTGATCACTATCTGATTTTTACTGATTATTTTCTGATTATTATGAGTGAATTATTAATAATTTATTGGTTTTGTATTGCGATCGGTCAGGCCCGTACGCAGGATTT
>JAPYZL010024068.1:0-16879 GCA_030522825.1 Platygaster orseoliae
GAAAAATATTTCAAAGCAAAGGTATGCATCAACTCGTTCGCAAATGTCTGAGGTTTCAAATGTGTATTAATTCGATGTTTTTCATTACTTATTTAACGAGAAATCATCGAATGAAAAGTGCGACCGAAGTCGGTCGCACCACCGTTGCCAGGGTAGCTGTAAATCTCAAATACCAACATTCTTTTAAATGATTCAACATGAGAAAAAGAAATTCAATCCCTTTGAAAATACGACTCAACGAATTCGTTTCGCTACACGGCGGATCTTTCGATGAAAAATCCCGTTATTCGGGGCCTTGAGTCTCAAATGTCGACGGGCCCAAAGCTGCTAAGTCAGCTTACCTGCAACAGATAAAAATTCAAGAAACATTAGAACAATCTGTGACAATCCTGCATGAACGTGTTGCGTGAAAAAAATAAAATAAAAAAACTCCTCAACATTCCTCCGAACGTCGCGACACACACGAGGAGTCGCGTTACATTATTCATAGCCTTATCTTATCGCGAAAAAACACTTCTTCGAAACAACGAGTCAAGTTCAACATTGAGCTCGTAGGGTTTTTCGGGTTGTACTTCATAGAGAAGTTGAAAAAGCACATCATTTTCAAAAATAATTGTGTAAAGAAAAGTTGCGTTTGTGTTTATGTTTACACAGAGAGAAATATTTGATTACAAAAACCATTCATTTAGTAAAATACTAAGGGGGCTTTGCCCCCTGCGCGTTTCGCGCGCCAACCCCCATTTAGTTTCTTTTTAAGGTATATTTTTTATTTGAAAAAAAAAATATTTCTTGAAAGATATCGACGTTTGAATCATTTTCATTAAATAAATGTGTAGATAGATGAAAATCATTAAATATACATACATTTTCGGAAATGTTTGGAAATATTGGAGTATGTTCGGATATGTTCGAAAGTGTTCGGGTATGTTCGAGTATAACATTTTGTGACATTAGTGTATGTTCAGAAGTGTTCGGGTATTAAGTGTTAAGTCTTAAGTATTAAGTGTTACGTCTAAAGTATTAAGTGTTACGTCTTAAGTATTAGGTGTTAAGTCTTAAATGTTAAGTAATTATGGTTAAGTCTTAGGTATTAAGTGTTAAGTCTTAAGTATCAAGCGTTAAGTCTTAATTATTATGTGTCGACTCTTAATTATTAAGTCTTAAGTGTTAAGTCTTAAGTATTAAGTGTTAAGTCTTAAGTATTAGGTGTTAAGTCTTAAGAAGTCAGGTTAGGTTAGTGTTGACTGAATCAGCGGTATAAAGTTTTTTTATTATATAGAAAAAAATATGAGCCAACCAAAACTTCAGGTATATACATTTGGTTATAGTACCCAAAACTTTGGTTAGTCCATATTTTACTAAATCAATGGTTGCTGCAACCGAATCATTTTTTTCCGAATTTCATTAATAACGTCGATTGATTTCCGACAGATTCACCCCATTTTCTCTTTCTTCATTCATTTTCATCTCCGGAAAACTTTCGCGAAAAACAGCCGCGTCTCCGATGACATGCCGAGCTGTTTTTCGTTCGAGAGTATTGTGTTTCGCGGCAAACAAACCGCGGGCAAGTTTGATGAAATTTCTACTGATGCGCGAAGCAGTTTTTCTCATCTCCGACATATTTTAATATTACCCTGTACGCACGTTACACAATGAAAACGCGCTCGTTTTTAGCTGCCTTTTATTCCCGTATCAATATCCCGATTTTCCGCGTTTGATCGAACGCGTTGTGATTAAAGTCATGTTTAATTTTTTTCCCCGCGCGCCCTAGTTATGTTGTGCGTTGGAACAAGCGAAAACGGGATGATTTTTAATGGGAATCGTGCGCGTTCATTTATTCTCGAAACGTGACTTTCGCGCGTGAATTAATTAATTTATTTATAAGGGCTTTTCCGAATACAAAACCTTTCGCGAAATTTGGATGAATATAATTGTAATTCGATTAAAAAAGTGCAGATGATAAAAAATGAATTTATTGAAATTAGGATGACCCAACGATTGGTTTTATAAGTTCTCCAAGTTGAACAAAACTGTAAAAAAGTAAAATTTTGTGAAAATTTTATAAAAAAATTTAAATTCTGGAAGTGTACATAGAAATCTATAAAAATAACAGGAAATCTTTTGAATTATACTATTAATCAAACTTCTAAAAATTTTGAATATTTTATAGATTTTTTTGAACCCCCCCCCCCCCCTCCCAATTATTTTTCCTGCCTACGCCCTTGGAAATTAGTTACAAGAATATCCCACACAAAAGAAATTCAAGAATTAATTTTCGTTTTCCCATTCAGAAGCACGCAGAAGTAGTTTCAACGTTTATTAGTGTTATTTTCTCCACCACTTCGAGAAAAAAAGTAAACAAGAAAAAACTGTATTGGAATTCGAAACGTGGTTTGGTCTAGACTCACATTTATCACGTTGGGAGAATTTCGATAAAGCTTATGCGTGTGCGTCTCATTCTTAAGGAATGGAAAAGCTGGGTCAGTTCTCAGAACAGATATCAATATCATGCTTGCAATATGTTTAAAAAATATTTCTATAACTTGAATTGGAATCATGTTGCAAAATACGGAACACGGTAGCGCGATTTCATATCACTTTACAGAGGTGAACTCATTAACTGTCGGAAATAACGAATGATAAGAGCGATTGATGTTTTTACATTAAACGTCATTATCAACTCTCTAAATCTGAACCAGTAAATTTGTACTGTTTTCCAGTCGAATTCAACTGGTTCATGATGTCAAATGAAGGGTCGGCGGTCAAAGCCGGTTTACTGACATTTCGATAAGGCGGATTTCTTATGGATAACACGTTAAAAAACTGCCTTATCGAAATGTCAGTTAACCAGTTTTGACCGCCGACCCTTCGAATGTCGTCCACTGGGAACCAGTCAAAAGAGCTGATCAAAACAGTACTTTTAACTGTTTGACCCAGTCACAAGAAGAAACTGGCTAAAACAGTACTTTCAACTATATGAACCAGTGATTTTTAAATGGTGAAAACAGCACTTTCCACTGAGGAAAACAGCACTTAGCACTGAGCGAAACAGTAGTGTATACTCAGTAAACATTCGTGACAATTCGTGATCTGTGATGTCATATCGCAGACATTTGCCGCCGCATATGATGTCATCATGATATCACCGCGTGACATGCATGATGTGATGTCACCATGACGTCATGATGACGGCGAATGATGTCATGTCACGCCCTGATATCATAATGACATCATATGCGGCGACAAACGTCTGCGATATGACATCACAGATCACGAATCGTCACGAATGTTTACTGGGTACTGGTTGAAACAACACTTCCGAAAAGCAAAAACGTCAGGATAACTGATTGAATCAGTAATTTACGCTGAGTGAACCAGTTAAAGTTACTGGTAGAAACAGTAGTTTCAAAATATATTGCGAGGGCAGTAATAATGAAGACAAAACAAGTTGTTGTAATTTCTCATATACTCAAACAATTTTTAACACAAAATTCACAAGTCAATCATCATTGAACTGAGTACTCAATCGTCAAACAATTATCTAGAATTTCACTTGTCATCGTCGTTTTCACATTTTCAAAAATAACCTCATCTTCATCAAAATCAAACTTTGAAAAAATATTTTTGGAGGTTCGGTTTCGTTCATTATCATAATTTTTACTGATGTTCTGAAAACTATTCAAGCAATTTTTTTACCCATAACTCTCAATATCTACGAAAAATTATCTCCGATCATTCACAGCAAATCCCAATGTTAAGTTCCCAACTTGTGGGAACCCAATAAATTCCCCCGTCTCCTTAAAAATTGCATAAAAATGCAAAGTACACCGCCCGTTTACACAATTCCAACTGACGAACATGAATTTCTCAGCCCAGATTTCCGCAAACTTCCGATCGCGACGATACATCCGCGATTCGTGAATTCGCCAAACGAAATTATCGTCTTCTCTCTCCCATCCATAAATTTCCCGCGTTTCGCACGTGTGGATTATAAGACCCCCCCCCCCCGACGATGTAACGTCTTCTTCCGCATTTTCCGCATTTTCCGCGCGTATCGAGAACTCATTTTAAGATTTTCTCCATCAACGGAAAATACAAATCAGACGAGAGAGAAGTTTATGGACAAAATCTCGGAGAGAGAAAGACGCGTAAATCCGAATACTTCCGTGGAATAAAATGAGAGCTCGTCCCGTAAGAAATACTTTACGTTCTTCTTCTATGTCTCAATTTCTGCCTCGAAAAATAATGCCGCAAACGAGGATAGAGTAGGGGGAAAGAGGGGGAGTAAGAAGAGCGGGGAAGGCACTTAAGGGTCTTCCCACTCGTCTCGAATGAATATCGCCGAGGAGAGAGAGAGAGAGAGAGAGAGAGAGAGAGAGAGAGATTCGCGTTTTATCAACTTTTCCAGGGGTACAATAAGAACCTCGGGACAAGTTGAATTGGTCGTTCATTCGTCATTTGCCCGGCCAGATTGATGCGGGACTTGGTCGGGAATATAAATTGGGCGACTCATTAAAAACCGTATCACGAAAAGGTGGTGTGGCTTATCTCACTCTGTGAACGAAAACAGGGTGTTGAATCGTGGGATCGTGAAAAAAGTTTCGGGATTGACCTAGATTTGATTTTGAATTGAGAAACTGTTTTTTGAGTGCCCTGAATAAAAAATTTACAGATTATACACTAAAAAACCAGTTTGGTTTGATCAAATAAATTTTTAGTTCAGACAAACAAACGTGAATTTTGTTACTAAAACAATATTTGTTACATGAAGAGAAATGGTTTGGTTACAGCAACCATTGATTTAGTAAAATATGGACCGAATAAAGTTTTAAGTACTACAACCAAAGCTTCTATCATAGCAACTAATGCTCAACTTTCATGACTGATCAATAAGATGTAATAATCAACAATTTGGTTATTGATAAAAAGGTTTGATTTATCAGCAAAAAATGTGCTGTTTCAACGCAACTTGACAGAACTTATTTTTTTGTTGCCTCAACAATTATTATTTTATGCATAATAATTCTACTTTGACAACAACAACAAAAAGTTTCATTGCACGTGATAAAAAATAAGTAAATCATTGCACATGATTGTACCTAATGATATCGAGCGATACAAAGTTCATTCGAAAGGTTAATTTCTCTAACGTTCCATTTGCCTTTCGAGTATTCAGTTTCAACTTAATGTCGATATGACAGTTTTAGTAGATAAACACGAAATGACTCCGCAAACTACGAGAAACTGGGGCGAATCATGCTACGATGAAATTGTTTGGACATCGTAAACTCGGAAAAGACGAATGTTTTTTCTGAACAAAACTGAGTATTTTTTTTCATTTTTGAAGATAAAGTAGCAGAAATAAAACAATTTAATAAACAAATTAACAATAATCAAGGGTTACAGCAACAATTGATTTAGTGAAATATGGACTCACCAAAGTTTTGGGTACTACAACTAAAACTTTGGTTATAGCAACTACTGCTCAATTTTTATGACTGATATTTAGGTTGCGAAACCAATAATTTGGTTATCATACCTAAAGTTTCGGTTTTGATGGGCTTATATTTTACTGAATCAATGAATGCTGTAACCACAAATTTCTTTTAACCAAAATTTTTTATACACTTCCCGAAATATGCGCCAAATGGTTTGAACATCATTTCTCTGATGAAGAAACTTCAATTTCACACCTCTGGAAATCTTGAAACTGCGTCCCGTATATTTGACTCAAGGAAAACTGTTTTTATCAGAGACCAAAGTTGATAAAACCCGCTGAAACGATAAACGCCGGCGTTTGTGATACGAACCGATAATTGAGCGCGGATAATAAAACGCGGAGGCATTGATTGCGTTCATTTTCAAACGCCAGTGAATGAGTTTCCATTGAATGACTCGTAAAGTAAACGTCCTAATTCACACACGTTTGGGATCAAGTCATTTTCATTTTCCGTTGCCGTCATTAATTTTTTTAATTCTGAAAGAGAGTTGTTTTCATAGAAAATGAATTTTATCCTCTTTTTTTTATTGATTACCAAGTTATATATTTTTAAAATTTTATCTACAGTGATTAGTTTTTTAAACTGAAGTTAGTTATTTTTGCATCAATGCAAATTTTATTACGATTTGAGAGAAAAATATATTATAATTTTGTATTCAAATTCTTCAAATTTTTATCGTGCAAGTTAAAACATTTTTCTGAATTCCATACTAAATAAAAAAACTTTGACAACATGTTCAACGTTATAGTTGCTAATTATATAACTCGGATTTCAGAAAATTATTTTATTCGTATAATTTCGAACATTAAAAGTTGATTATAAAATTTATTCTTAAAATTCTTCCCTCTAAAACGTACTCAAAAGTCAAGAATTCTGTTCCTCAAATTCAAAATACTTTTCAACATATACTCCTAAAGAAAGTGGAATTTTTTTAACTAAAAATTAAGATTTTCTCGAAAGGATACTTCTTTCTGCGATTTCTTTAAATTTTCATCATGTAAATTGCAACTTTTTTATGAATTTCGCATTTCAGAAAAAAACTTTTACATATTTCACATAAAAATTGCAAATTACGAAATTTAGATTCTACAAAATTATAAAATTTGCTTCATTTCGAACATAAAAATATCTGGTTACACAATGAATTCTTATTTTTCCCTTCGAGACATATTCTGAACTCAATAATCTCTTTCCTCAAATGAAAAAATTTTTTTCATAATATCTTATTTCATTGCCAATTCCAAAATAAACTAAAATTTTCGAACTAAACACTCGAATTTTCTAGATAGTATACTTTTGTCTAAGAACTTTTCAAATTTTTATCATGCAAGTTTCTAAATGTTCCTCAATTCCATACTCAGTAAAAAACTGTCTTCACATATTTTACATAACAGTTGCTATTCACAAATTTTAAATTCTACACAATTGTTCAATTCGTATAATTTTTAACATGAAAACATCTAGTTATCAAATTAATTCTCAAAATTTTTCACTCCCAAATGTATTCGAAATTCAACAATTCCGTTCCTTAAATTCAGAACATTTTTTGAAATAACTTACTTTATCACACAATTTCCAAATAAACTAAAAGTTTTCAACTAAATATTCAAATTTACATCCTGCGAATTCCAATATTTGTTAAAATAATTCCAACTTAAAAAAAAAATTTCTTCACATTTTTCACGTTACAGTTGTAAATTACAAAATTCGCATTCCACAAAATTCTTGAAATTTACAATTTCGAACATTAAAATATCTACTTACAATCCATTCCCATTCTTCCCTTCAAAATTTATTCTAAACTCAAAAATCTCGTTTCTCGAATTCTAAAAAATTTTCAAAATATCCCATTTCATTGCCAATTCCCAAATAAACAAAAATTTTTTAACTAAATATCCAAATTTTCTATATAGTATACTTTCGTCTGAGAACTTTTTAAATTTATATCACGTAAGTTTATAAATTTTTCTAAATTCCATACTCAGGATAAAAAACTTTTTTTACATATATTTCATTACAGTTGCTATTCACAAAATTCGTATTATTTCTAACACGAAAACATGTAATAGGGACCTTGCACATTTTTCAAATTATTTTTTTCCTGATAGATTACATCGTAGTATGACACGGGACACCAGTTTTACAATTTTTGAAGCTTTATTTTTTAAGTTAATTAACAAAAAAAAATTACTTTTGAATTTCCCGCTAAAAAGTCGAAAACGCCCGAAGCTGGCACGAGTTGCCCCGAGCAGTGACGTCACGGACACATGAAAACATCGAATGTCAACATCAGTTTACATTGAATCTTTGATCGCTGTGTAATTTTATGTATGAATAATAGTTTAAAAAAAGGAAATTATGAAAATGAAATTAGAGGAAGGTTTTTTCAAGGCAAATTCGACGAATTTTCCGAAAGTGATAGTGTTCATGATATTTGATTTCATGACGTATCACGATTGTTTCAATGCACCAGAAATGCGAGGTGTCAAAACAACCTTGTAAAATATATTGTTTGCTGTTTTTTGGTGATAAATATATATTTTTTAACATGAACAAGGGGATGATACTTGCGCAATTGTCAAGAATAATTTATATTGATTTTTTTATTTTATTAATGAAACAGAAGAAAAATAATGGAAATAAAGTGTTCTGACTACAGAGCTTCGGCAGGTATACATTATAATGTTTCATAAATTATTAAATTTTTACATGGAAAAAGGTGTAAACTTCATTTGAAAAATCCAAATCAATTAATTAACTATGATTGACGAATTCATAAAACAAAAAAAAATACGAAAAATCAATAAAACTGAAATATAACTCAGAATAAATTTGTATAAAAAATCATAAAATGATGAAAACATTAAAAAGTTAGATAAAATAAAATATAATGAAACTTAAATAATAAAAACAATGTAAAAATATAATATTCCCTTCAAAATACATTTGAAACCCAAACCTCCCATTCCTCAAATTCAAAAAACTTTTCCAAACATCCCATATTCATTCAAAAACTCCCAAATTAATTAAATCTCTCTTTCCCTTCTTTTCCACACACAGTTCGCAAATAAAAACCTGATCCCACAAGAATCACTGCACGCCTGAAAATCAGTCTATTTAATCAACTCTAAGATTCTTCGCTAATTTACCAGGCACGTAGCCACCGTTCGTTAATTCGCGAAACGAATCAAATTTGTTTTCGCCGCGCCGCGTGGCCGGAAATGCGAAATCAGCTAGGAACGTGCCTCCGGGACAAGTCCGATATTTATGTATTTCCCTTCCACTTTCCACCCCCCCCCCCACCTCCCCCTTCCACCCACCTTCATCCCCTGGGACACAATAAAAAGGGAAATTCGCGCGGAACAATAAGAGACTACTCCAGATTCGCGTGAAATGTCGACGCGAGAAGCGAAACGAATTGCGCTACTCCTTTTTCCTCTTTCTCCTGGTGACTTTATCATCCTTACGCCAAGTCTTTTGGCGGACACGCAAAACACCGCTCGTTTTCCATTCCGAACGAATTATAATATCGTATGCCGAAAGCGAATGACGGGAAACGCGCGAGAACCCAATTACGTTCAATTATTGCATTGCCCAGGTAATTTTACATGACGGCGAGTAATGCCGATATGCTGCTTTTGAGCCACTTTACTTCATTAAGGTCCAAACAAAATTCGATATTCCGGTATCATTTATCAAATGTTGGGTGAATTCGGTTATTTTGTGTAACGAATTGTCGAATTCCAAATCGTTGTTTTTTGGAGTAAAAATCTATTTCATTTGTTTTAGATAATAATGTGTTTGAAGTTCCAAACGTTCATGAAGTAAGCTAAAATGAAAAAAAATTGATTTTTCTTTCCACCATAAATGATATTCAAAATTATGAGAAACATTGGAATATTATTTGTTCGATATGAATAATTATGGATTAATTTATTGACTAGGGATAATAAAACTATTTTTTTAGAATTCACGTAAATTCAGTCACCATGTACTTTCCAAATCATTTCCAAAAATTTCCTTTGGATTAAATCAGAACATCAAAATCAAGTTTCCCTTGAGTAACCAATCACTCTATCACTTAACCTAGATTTTAACAATTTAACATTATAAAGCGTTCAATTTTCGATTGAGATAGTCGAAGTTCTGAATAAAATTATTTATGTCTCTGAAGTTCAAACGTTTTAAAATAAACACAAAAAAAATTGTTCATACATCCCTAGTAATAAACTAAATTCATAATTATTGATATTTAACAAATATTATTCAACGTTTCTCATTATTTTCATTTTTAAGTATGGGTGGATATGAAAAATGATTTTTTTGAAGTAAAACTTCTCTACTCGGGGGAGTGAAATCGAAATCAGCTGACGATTGTCTGAAAGATTAAACTGCGCGTCAGTTGGCGCATGCGGGAAATTTAAATGTATGTTGAATTTCATACCGGCAAATAAAATTCATATTACTGTTGAAATGAATTGGAAACTAAATGAATATTAGTTACGTTGGAATTAAAATTCAAAAAAAATTTTTAATAACAAAACTATCAATTATGGTTTATAATAAAACATGGAATAGAATTTTGTATAGTATTCCAAAGAAACACTGCAAATTGTTGTAAATACCAGTAAATAAAAAAAAGTTTATAAAAAACATGCAATACGAAAATTCTAGAAATCTTTGAAATACCTAAAATCTGAAAAGTTATAATGTCTATAAAAATCTATAAAAATATTTAAAAAATTTCAACTTGAATTCATACAGTATCGAATTGATAAAATTTAAAAAACTGAATAGACATTCATAATGCTCGTTGATTGCTCAAAAATTAAAGAATTATAAAAATTATCAAAAAGATTAGAAAAAAAAATTTTTTAACTCGAAAATCACAAGAATTGAATTTTGCTACATGCAACCCGAAAATTAAAAATGTAAGATTCTGGATTTCAAAATTAAAAATCATAAAATTGTTTCGATTGACCTAATACTTAAAAAAATGTTCATTGAAAATTGAGAGAAAGTGATGAAAATAGTCAGTTTTCTGATAATATAGTATGAAATTCTAGAATTCTTTGCAGTGATCCATAAAAACTTTGAAAATTGTTGACGATACCAGTAAATGAATACAAATTTATAAATAACATGCAATACGACAATTCTTAAAATCTTTGAAATACCTCAAAGATGTGAAATTAGAATTTTTTTAAAAATCTATGAAAATATAAAATATTTTCCAACTTTGATTCCTACAGTATCGAATTTTAAAAAGCTAAAAAAAAAATTCATAATACTCGTTTATTGCTCAAAAATTAAAGAATCATAAAAAATAGCAAAAAGATGAAAATAAGAAAATCTGAATCTCGAAAATCACAAAAATCGAATCTCGTTACATATAACACAAACACTAAAAATATGTAATTCTAGACTTCAAAATTAAAAATCACAAAATTGTTTCGATTGACTTAATACTAAAAAAATACAAAAACGTGATGTTTACATTGAAAATTGAAATAAAGTGACGAAAATAGTCAATTTTTTTCAATAATATAGCATGAAATATTAGAATTCTGTATAGTGATCTATAGAAACTTTGTAATAATTGTTGAAAATACCATTTAATAAATGAAAGTTTATAAATTACATTCAATATGAAAATTTCTTGAAATATTTGAAATACCTCAAATCCGTGAAATTATTATTTTATTGTATAAAAAATCCATAAAACTTTTAAATATTTTTCCAATTTGATTCCAAGAGTATCGGATTTCAAAAACTAAATATAGACATTCATAATGCTCGTTTATTGCTAAAACATTCAAGAATTACAAAAAATGCCAAAAAGTTTAGAAAAAAACTGTTGTGTGTTAAAGAACACACGGCAGAAGTGAAACTTTGCGTGCGATTTTTTGTTTTCATTTATTTCATAAACGTTTGGAACTTTAGGCAATTTTTTTGCAATTTATAAACAAGCTTGAAGATGAAAAAAATTCCTGTAATAGACAAATTATCCATTCGATGTTTCATGTAAAAGTTACACCTGCATTTCATTTATGAAAATTCAAACTTTCATGCCTTCTGCAAACAAACATCCATACGTCCTTATTGTTCAAATATTTTCAAAAATAAATGTTAAATATTGTAAAAAACTATATTCTCACCATCTTAAATTTTTACATGTACCAGAAGAAATCTAAAAATATCACGAACTTGTTGAAAGAGTTTTGATAATTAATTTCAGAATCCCAATAGATATCTTTCCAAAATTCTCAGTCCAATAATAATCACGATGAATTCTTTATACGTTCTTTCCTGAAATTTTTAGATTGCCATTATTTGATTAAGAAGAGAGTAATATGATAACTGACACTAATTGTTCCACGAATACATCCTTCTTCGTTATGTGGGTCACTTGATGTATGATCTATTGGTTTTGCCCAAAGCTATTTCCATTCCTTACGGGGATCCGAGCGCTGGGCTCGTTCTTCTCTCTCGCTCTGGCGTGGTTCCCATTCTACCCATCTCTCTCGCACTCGCTAGAAAGCCGGTGGCGCTCGGACATTCTCTTTTCTTCCTCCTTTCTCTCATTCGCTTTCCGTTCTATACGTCTCTCTTGCACTACAGCAGCTTCTGTGTCCTCTTAAAACAAAATTATAAAATGACATGCGAGAACTTTTAACGACTCATGAACTAGTAAAAGACCAAGCAATTTCACAGTAAAAGCCACATTTCGTATTTTTTAAAAATAAAACAATACAGAATTCAAATGTAATTTAAAGTTATAACCTAACAAATTATTTTTGCTACCAAAGAATCAACTACATAAAAAAAACAAAAAAGACATAAACTATGACGAAAAATCATTATTTACTTTCTTCTACTACCTTGAAAAAAATCATCGAACAAATCCTCTAAAACATTTTTCAAATTCTCTACTTTTCCCTGAAATTCCACGATGCATCAACGTCGTGACGCGACATAGAAGAGTGAAAAGACACGTTAAAATTCCTCGCAGAAAAAAAAAAGAGGAACAACCTCATCACCAAAAACCCTTCTAGCTAAAAAACGAAAAAATCTCGTGACAGTCGAGAGAGAACATTGACGTAGCAAGAGCATGATTATGACTTACGACCCATGTCTCTTCGGTGTAAAAGCGAGTGCGATCCTACCGTCCAATATGATACAAAACATAATTTCACAAAGCGAAATTAAATTCTTCCGACCGCGATTAGCGTTGGAATTGTCGCATATGCAAACTTCAAACGAACCAGCATATTTGAACAATTTTCGTTTTGTGTTTATTATAAACATCATTTTGACTGTTAAACGATTGCAAATGATTTCTGTTATACAATACATAACACTGCATTATCAATATTTGAATTCCACTTTGTAAAGTACTTCATACTTTACATTATATATATATATATATATATATATATATATATATATATATATATATAAATACACACATACATACATACATATATATATATATATACTTTTCGATTCATCTATTAACAAATTTTCGACTCCATTTAGGTTATAGTTTTTAAAAAACAAATTAACCTGTCGATATACACAGACTGTTTCAAAGAGAAAGTTTGGAGTTATCGATGAAATATGTAACGAGTAAGTTAATCCCTTTCTTTTACATTGTAAATTCACTTTACATAAACTTTTCGCCATATTTACCGAACGTTGAGGAACAAAGGTTCGACAAATAATTGAATAATCTGGGTAGAACAGGTATGAAAGTAAATAACAGTGAAAATAAATTGGGAGCAAATGAATCAATAATGGTTCGCGAAGCATATTAAAATTTTACAATACATACAGCCAAAAGTTAGTAGTAAAAACATGTTGATTCATTGAAATTAAAATATTGCACAGCGTCATTTCCGACAAATTCGAGTTTCAGTTTAAATTGCACGAATGCAATTTCTGGGAAATTAGTGTCTAAAAATGTGTAAGTCGTGTCTAATATAGTATCTAAAAATGTCTAAAATAGTGTCTAAAAGTGTCTAAGTCGTGTCTAAAATAGTGTCTACATAATGTCGAGAAAGTCTGAATAGTGTCTAAAATAGTGCCTAAACATGTGTAAATTATTGCGTACATAGTGCCTATAATGTCTAAAATAGTGTCTAAAAAGAGATAAGATAACGAGATAAGATACTTGAATCAGATTAGATGAAAGATAAGATACTTGAGTCAGATAAGATGAAAGGTAAAATACTTGAGTCAGATAAGATGACAGATAAGATACTTGGGTCAGATAAGATAACAAGATAAGATACATATTAAAAAACAAATAAATGGGTTTTTTTCTCAGTGTATCTTTCAGAATCGAGAAAATTTTGAATCATTCGGAATAATTCAGATTCCCAGATTTTCTGAAATTTTTCAATTTCCAGATATTATAAAAAATATATCTCCAAAGTTCCAAACGTTTAAAAATAAACGAAAAAAGTAAAAAATTGTTTCATTAACCCTGGTTAATGAATTAATTCATAATTACTATTATTATTAAACAAATAATATTCATAAGTTTTTCATTATTTTCAATTTTATTCATGGCGAAAACGTGTATTCAATTATTTTTCGTTTTCGTTTACTTGATAAACGTTTGGAAATTCAAACGCATAAAAAATTCCTAGATTTTTCTGTTTCTATTTTACTTAATTTCTAGATTTTTTTTTAAGACTCGAAATTTATTAAAATTTACAAAATTAAGGAATAATTGCTGACATACGAAATTCTTCTGATCCTTAAATTTTAAAAATTTTTGAAAACCTTGTAAATTTTATTGAAATCTCTAAAGTTATCGGTGATTTTTGTACGAAAAAACATTTTTCGATTTTTTGAAAATCCAAAAATTTCAATACGGTTTATAATGTAACGGAATTTGGATAAATTTCTACAATTTACGAAATTCATCGACAATTTAGAAGATTCTATAAATTTATAGGATGTTATAAAATTATTGACAACCTTTAAAATTTTCTATGATATTTATTGAATTATATTTTCATTGAAAACTTCAATTTCTCTAAGTTTTGGAATTTTTTTGATTTTCATTGAAAAGTGTCATTTACTAAAGTAAAAAATACAATATGCTTAGTATTGTTTACTATATAAGTATATCTTTTTTTCTTATTATATACCTACTTAAATACAATACAATTTTATGAATAGCATACAATATAAAAATTCAAAAATTCCATAAAGTATTTTAAATCTGTATGGACACAATTGAAAAAAATTTCGAAAATGTTTGAAATTCTTACTAGTTTTATTTTCAAAGCAGGATAAAATTGTAGGAGGCTTTATAGAAATCTGTAGCAACATAAAAAATTTTTAAAGTGTGAAAGTTATCAAACTAAAAATTAAATGCAACTTGCAAAGATTTTAAAAACGACTTAAGAAATTCAGAAAATTGAACAAATATTGATGTATTTATGACTTCATGTTCAAAAAATTCAAGATAATAATAAAAAATAAATTCTGCCTTAAAATGACAAGAAAATTTTTTTAATGATCTTAGAAATGAAAAAATGTAAAAAACACAAAAAGATCCTTATTTAGATGAAAAATTGAAACTGTTTATAGATACTGCATGGAAATATTCAATTTTTTGTTTGGATTCGCTTCCCGCAATGAAGACATTCTCATGCCATACACACGACTCCCGTTACAGTAATTTTAATGTTTTTACAACGCGAGTAACGGACTTATATCAAATTGCTTCATTATTTCGGATTAGGAATCATGTTTCGTTTCCTTTGAAAATAATCTGTAGATGATAAGAAAATGTAACATATTAGAAGTTTTTAATTTTTTTTTACAATGTAGAAAAAAATTTTAGATTGCATTTCACTGACAATGAAATTGTTTTTATTGTTCACAGTATTCTATCGATAGTTTTTTTTTGCATTGTCGATTGTGAAAAAATACGTTGTACATGTTCATGATAGTGCAGAATTTTTGTATTAATAAACTGTCATCTAGGCTGTGCATTTAATTTATATATCTGAACAATTTTTTAAGTAAATAATAATTATATCAAATAAGATAAAAATTTATTATATGAATAAAAATTGATTTCAATGCAGATAGGATTTTCTGATTTCTTTGCTAAAATTTAATAAATTTTTTTGTTTTAGTAACTGAAAATAGAGATAATATCTAAAATCTCTCAATTTTCGATAAAATCGATTGATTGAAAATTCAAGTAGTTCTTAAGTAACACGAAGCAGGGAATATTTTTAGTTTCCAAAATTAGTTGAACGTTTTTAATTTGTGGAATTTCAAAGTGTTATTTTGCAACTCAGAAGAGCTAAAAATTCGATCCAATTCCAGAATCAAGATTCAAAATAGGATCGATTTTGCCAAACTGCCTTACATTTTTCATATCATTTCAATTTTTCAAACTCGTCAATTCTTCAAAAACTCGACTTATCAATTCCATATATACTGTACTATCTGTTTTAAGATTTCAGGCATTATCTAAAACTGATAAGATTTCAAAATCTATCACCCTACCTTTGTCAAAAAAATAAGCAAAACAAGACCAAAAAATGTACACTAAATGTCACAAATTTTTCATTATCTCTCGAAAATTTCTAAGGAATCCAGGCTTTTAATTCTGATCTAACGAGCACCTCTTGTGATTTTCTCGTCCACGCTAATTTATGATTCAACGGGAAATTTGAGGCGAGTTTTTTTACGAAGGGAGGCACTTTTTGCCCGCGTCGTCTTTGTGATTTGTCGCATGGTGGCTCGTTCATTTAATCAGAGTTAAATGAATGAGCTGGCGAAAGGAGGAAATAAAAAAGAGAGGAATGGGCTGTCGATTGAAGGGCTTGAAAGAGCGTTGTTTAAGTCGCGTGTAGCATAAAAGAAGCGACGCTACGGGCGCTTAATTGGAAGAAAATGTAAGGTACAGTTTTAAGGGTTGTGAATGTCATGTACTTTAGTGGTTTCAACCTAGAAAAATTGAATGTCTTTCAAGAACATGGGAGTTGTTGAAAATGGAGGATTTTCATATTCGTATTTATCACTGAGAAAAAAAGGTTGTGTAGGTTTGACTAAATTAATTTAATAGACTCTCATATCATCGGATCGACTAAATAATTTAGCAGCTTCCAAAAAACTAGATTATTTATGGTAGCTTTACTTATATGGTTGAAAAAAGTGTAAAGTGAAATCAATTTGACTAATTGTAAAACTATTTAGATGATGCAAATAATACAGCGTAGACATAAATAATAGATATTTATGCTTCAAGGGAGAAAAAGGATGATTCCAACGAGTGCAAAGTTTGGGCACGAGCGAAGCGAGTGCGCAATTGCTCGAGTTGGAATCATCCTTTTTGTCTCGTG
>JAPYZL010024111.1:0-19997 GCA_030522825.1 Platygaster orseoliae
GAAAATGATAGCGACGTTGATGAACCGCTTTATTATAAGGTCCGTCGACGTTGCGATTTTTAACGTTCGTAACATCTGGAGTACAATAGACACGAGATAGCGATTTTTATGACCATAAATCAATCAAATATGGAGCCATGAATCTTACGAAGCACCTTACATTACTTGAAATGTGCAGAAATGTGTTTGGCAAAAAATGAACTATGAATTTACATGGCGTCGGCAGAAAAAACGAAAAATGTTAAATTTGAAGGACATTAACTATATGACGGTATGTTTCAACAATTCTTCAAAAATAAAGTTTTTTTTACATATTTTGACCTACAAATCTACCAAGTTTTCTGAATCTATGTTGACAAGAAAAAAATTTAAAATTCCAACGGTTCTGGGGCACTTATTAATATGAACCGATCACTTTCAAATTTTAGTAAGTTTTCTCGGGGGGGGGGGGTGGCCTGGAAAAAATTCCGACATTGCTAAAATAACGGACACTCTATTCGATACTGAATATTTTATTCAGCATACTTCCAATCCCTCGTGCATAAGTATGAAAATTGAATTTTTCTTTCAAATTTAGATAATAACTCTTTTGAAAATAGTTCTTTTCTTCTAAAGGAATGCTGAAAAAATTAAAAAACCGATGTCCCCCCCAAAAATTTAGAGCTAGATCCGCCACTGCTGACTTTATTTTGCGCAAGCATGCACAGCACATAAACTATGCAAGACACATGAAAAATTTTACTTGATTTAGAAAACTAATATCAATAGCAACATTTTAACATATCTACTTCGATTGCACAGCTGAAAGTGTTGACGAAATAATCGATTTTTTGAACACCTTATAAAACTTTCGGATAGTTACGTATCGGCACCGGTCTGAAACTACAAGTTATAATAAATCCATACACTTCAGCATCTACTTAAAAACAAGCTTATGGAATAAGCTTTCTGTCACAGTAAACGGTTTAGACCTACGTCAGTAATTTTATTATTATTTATTATTATTTTATATATCATGATTTTTACTGAATGCTCAGTCTCCGTATTATACAGATTTTAGAAATTTAATTTCTTTTATACATATTCATCTGTTGCAACATATATGAGATTATTCTTATGTATTATTGTTCAATAAAAAAATATTTTGATAGTTACGTATTAGTTATGATATATCATATCATAACATGCATGATAGAATTTTATTATTATTTATTATCATCTGATATAACATATGACTTTTACTGATGCTTAGTCTCCGTATTTTACAGATTATAAAATTTTAATTTCTAGCATTAATATTTATAGATTAAATAAATAATATATAACATTATTCTAAAGTATTAATGTTTAATGAAAAAGTATTTTGATAAGTATCTTTTATATATGGTATATCATATTATGTCATGGATGATAAAATTTATTAATTATTAATTATTATTTTATATTACATGATTTTTACTGAATCCAACGCTAAGTTTCTGTATTTTACAAATTTAAAAATTTTAGTTATTGTTATATATATTTATTTCATGTATAATATATGGCAATATTTCTACGTAATACTGTTTAATACAGCAATATCTTGATAATTATGTGTTATATATGGTATATTATAATATATTATACATATAGCATGAAATATATACAATTTTATGTGTATGAGAATCTATAATAAGACTAGAAATTCATAAAATATCATTAGAATGTTTGTAGAAGTAACTTCTCCAGAAATTAATAAAATGACTGAAAATGAATGGAAATTTAATTTCAGAGCATCTTTTTCAAATACTTTACATTGCTTTGCAAAAAATACGATAAACTGGAGCAATGCTTCAAAAATCCTTGAAAGTTGCATAAATATTGAAAGAAACTCAATGAATCATGAAAATCAATCATAAAAATCAATACAGTGAAAAGTAATAAACCTAATGCATTTCTTACTTTAGCAAAAAAAAGTTCTGAACATACAAGATATGGGATATCACCTTACGCATAATCATAATATTTACATACGATTTCAGCTACAACTACTATACTATATGCTGATTCTTAAAACACAAATATTTCAAATAGCACAATACTATATACAGTAAAATTCACTATATTTCATCTCGATCTCCCATCACTATATTTTCAAATAAAAAGTTCCAAATTTTTCTCTCAGTGCGCATTCAAATGCATTCCACCTCCCCAAAAAGCGCACAAAAAACCTGCACTCGCGAAAATATTGCCTCGGTATAACACACTCAGGCGGAAAAACAGGGAATAGTAAGCTCATCGAAACTTACGAATCGCAATTCTTCCGTGGCCGTGGTTCCGATTCTGTAAAGTTATGTTATGGCGCGAAGTATGGCTGGATTTATCAAGAAAGTTGGTATAACTTGCCTACGACTATTGATGCAATGAAACGATTGGCTACGCCTCATTTGCTACCCAACCCCCCTTCCCCTAATCCCCTCCCCCTCTACGCCCCTTGTTCCATCGATTCCGAGGGCTTCCGCGCATTACCCCTTTTCTTTCTTCACTTTTCCGAAGAGCGTCGTGAAACGCCCCAAGTTGAATATTTAAATATCTTCCGGCGTAACGGGCATTTCCGTTGTCGGGGGTCGCGCTGGAAAAATATTTACACTGGTCGGGGAAATTATGGTAGCGACTTAATTATTCCACGAGTCGTTTCGAAATAACACGCTTCCAAGTCAGATAAAATTTAACGGGGGATTTTACGAGTTCGTTTCACAACTTCGGGGACAAATGTGGTATTGAATGAGGATCGGGGGTTGCCAGGTTTTACTTTGGGGATTTTGTGTGTGTAGGAAGAATTTATGGAATCGTCAGTTATTCTGGAAAATTGAGAGAATTTTCGGACTGTGGAAAGTTTTGTGAAGATGAAACAAAATCGAATAATAATAATATTGTAAATATATGCAAATTTTTGAGATGGTGAATTTTTGTAATTTGTTGAGGAGTAGGTAAGGATTTGTTATTATTGTAAGTGATTTGGTTGAAGTTAAAGGATGGTCTAATATTGGAATTTTCATTCATTTTCAGTAATTTTATCCAAAACTATATGTTACAAAAATGAAAAATTTTAATACATTTGATATCTCACTGATAGTTCTCTTCTTACGATCGGAAAATGTCTCAAATTCTGGATTTTCAATTTTCGAATCAGTGTTGATAAAATTAAGAAAATGAAGTTAAATGATAATGTATCAATATAAATTGAATTTAATCATAAGTATTCATTTATTGGCGTGGGGCTCGTCAAACGTAGGTTAGAAGACGAATTCAATAATTATAACGATTCTTTAAGTTTCATGCAATATTTATGATTTTTGTACGAAAAAACAATATTCTTATATCTTGATCTCTTTTCAAGAAAAATTTTCAAACATGATTGTCTTAACATTAAAAAAATTGAGGGTTTGATAAACACTACATTTTCCAAATGCACGTAACCCAAGAGATCCTCGCAGGAAGCTACCTACGTTTACGACCTTCAATTTGCCCTTGCTCCAGGAATGTTAATTAAAGCTGGACTAATTAGTCGCGGTAACAGAGGAAGCCTCTACTGTCGGATCACTTCACTCCTTCAATATCTCGCTCAAAAGATACCGTGCGTGTCAAACGTTCTTTGCAATCGAAAGAAGAATGCCAATTTCGCGAACGGTGGTCATTGTGGTTCCCTATCTCAAGAGCTAACGAATTCTCGCGATGACCGCACGCGAGGTTATTCCTTGCTACTTAAATCTACTTGTTTTTGTCATTTTATCACTTTCCTTGGATATTCTTAACTATATGAATTTAATCATTTATGACGTCTAATTTTTTAAATGTGAACTTACGTCTTTGATCTCTAGCTGAAGTATTTTTCAGTAGGGATTATTCTATTTCTTCGAGTTATTGTGATAACGTTTTTCACTTACAAATATAAAAAAAAAATTGAGAGATATTTGGACATATTTTTATGACATTCAAAATGTTTGGAATTCAGAAAATGTAAGAATCTTCGAAATTTTGCGGACGAGGAATTATTCTGAAAAAAAATGTGTCATGTAAATTGGGGTTTTACTGTATTATGATTTGCAAGTTGTTTCGGTAACTTTATTGAAATATTATTAACTTACCTAAATCCGAAAAAATTCTTCATTTTTTTTAATATGAAGAATTTTAATAAATATAGTAAATAAATTTACATTGTTGTTGAACAATATTATTTTCTTGTGTTTGTGTTTGGAAAATAATATTCGTACGCTTTTATCATGATTTTTTTGTTTCCTGGAAATTTTTTACAAAGAAATAAACTACGTAACAAGAAAATAAAAATAAGCATATTGGATTTATCAGTTTTTTTCTTATCGTGTGAAAAAAGGCAGCATTAAAGTGTGAAATTGGGAAAAGATAAGATATTGCAAAATGTAATTACAACTTCTGAATAGTCAATGAAATTCCTATTGTTAGGCAAAACTATAAATTTATCATACTCTTAAAAAAAAGAGATAAAATAGCTCGTGTTCTGTAGAATGCCAAGTGCTTGAGTCTTTAGAAAGAAACGTTTCGTGACTTTTCTGACATCGAGTTTAAAAAGGTAAAAATCAATCTTTAAAACGTTATTTTTTTAAAACTGTAAAACCCTTCGTAGAATTGAATTATTATTGACTATTGTTATTTTGAATTATATCCATATCAAACCCATATTTCATAAAAATTCATTGTAAATTTTAACAATGAAAATTTTGTAAAATATTCGATGATTCTCTTGAATTTCTATAAAGAAGAAGAAAGTTAATTTTTATTCAACCTATTTACAATAAGTTATCACAAAAATTCGATTTTATTGACTTTTCAGGAGTGATAAAATGAAGCGTTTGTTATTTATCGTCTTTCTCATGGTGATTATGAATAAATCATCCGTCATCTGTCAGACGCATTCTGGTAAGTCAAAAAGTGAAATTACAAGAAAAAAATTATATTTAACATAAAAAAAGTAATCAGTTATATTCAAAATTGAAATAAAAAATGATTCGAATAAAAATAATGCAGGAAAGAAAATTAGATGTTAAAGGTAATTGAAAACTCAATAATCAACTCCATGAAAATTCCATTCACTCCTATCAAAGTCTGTAACGTACATAATTATAAACAACATATTTATGTAACATTGTAATTAATAAAAAAAATTCAAATCCTTCTAGACAGAATGACACCTAATTCGAATTATGGTGTGCCAGGTGCTGCATCGAATCCAATGTAAGCAAATAAAATTAACAACTTTTAAAAGCTTCTTATAACTTTTACGAATACTATGATTTTTTAATACAGTCAAGGTCAGAATGTTCCCAACAACCCTGCTAAAACATCATCAAATAATCAACTTTATCCAAGGTTAGACATGCCATTTAAGATAATTTAGTTAATTTTTGTCCATATATAAATGTTGTAATTCTTTTTGGCTCGTACTTAGCCTTCCACCACCTCTAGTATTTCCAGCTACTGGAGGCCCAGGGTAAAAAAAAGTATATTCCTAACGATTAATTAATTGTTTATAAATCATATTTTAATTTTTTTTCGAAATGTCGCTGATACATTTACATCAATAGTAGTTACGGCTTTGTGTATCCGAATAATCAACCTAATCCTGTTCAACCAACATCTGCACCTCCTCAGGCAGGAATCCAATCAAAGTAAATAGAATTTAAATCGAATCGCATGAAATTTTGAATGTATAATAGTATATTTCTCAACGAGTGCAAATTGAGCTTTTTTTTATCGAATATGAAGTTTGCAAGACGAGTCGAAGGCGAGTTTTGCAATCATATTCGTTAAAAAGGTTCTTTTGCACGAGTTGAGGACTATTTTTTTCCCAACAACGTGGAGGAAATGTGAGTTTCGACGATTTAAACCATTGAGAAAATCGCATTTTTTCTACGGCGTTGAGAAAAATGATTTTCATGTTTTTTCGAAAAGCGTTGATCCTGCTCAGAATAGTGCATCAACTGGGTCTGATCAAGGATTTTGGAAAACCGGTTTTCAAGCCTTTCTAAGTCAACTTATCAAGAGCGCTCAATCGTAAGTCTGTCAAAAAATAAGATATCATATGGAAAAGTGTTTCGTCATTATTATTATTGATAAAATTTTTTTTTAAGCAATCCTGCTGTTCTACAAACCACAACAGTCCAACCAGTTCATGAGGTTCAGCATAACCCTAGTACTGATCCCAATTGGAATTGGAAGGACTGGCTTCAATCTTTAATTTACCAACTGTAGGTTTATTACTAATTTTTACTTCAATTTAGCTCAGAAAAATCCATGTAGAAACTGCTGATTGTTTTTTTCATAGAAATTCTAATAATCAGCAAAGTCAAACACCTGCACCAACTGCAACACCAATGGCCCAGCTTCAACCAAATTCTAGTGTCGGTTCCTATTTGCATGACTGGCTTCAATCTTATATTCATCAACAATCGTAGGTCTATTATAATTTTTACTTCAATTTAGTTCTGGGAAATCCGTGTAGAAATTGCTGATTATTTTTTCATAGAAATTCCAATAATCAGCAAAGTCAAACACCTGCACCAACTGCAACACCAATGGCCCAGCTTCAACCAAATTCTAGTGTTGGTTCCTATTTGTGTGACTGGCTTCAATCTTATATAAATCAACAATCGTAGGTTTATTATTGATTTTCACTCGAACTTAGCTCTGAAAAATCCGTGTAGAAACTACTGATTTTTTTCATAGAAATTCCAATAATCAGCAAAGTCAAACATCTGCAGTTGGACCAGCTGCAACACCAATGCCCCAGGTTCAACAAAATTCTGGTTTTGGTCCCTATTTGTATAACTGGCTTGAATCTTATCTCCGTCAACAAAGGCAGGTTTATTATTGATTTCCACTCCAATTATGGTCTTATAAATCCGTGTATAAACTGCTGATTTTTTTCTCATAGAAATTCCAATAATCAGCAAGGTCAAACACATCCAGCTGTCCAGGGATACTAATGCCAACATTACAGATATTTCGCTTCCGTTGCTGGACAAATTATTACCGTTAGTTATTAATTAACTGATAGCTTTATTATCAGATGTTGTCTCTATAATTAAAATCGTTGGCGTTACCATCTTTTTTTGAACCCTTGTCAAGACATCTTTTTTTTTTTAAATTTAAATACACTGTTAAACATACTTTAAAGTACAATTTTTCTTGAAATTCTTTTCAAAGTAACAGTTCGTTGAAAGACTTGGTAATAAGATTATAGAAATAAACACAAGTTCAGTTAAAATGTTTAAGCTTAGTTATATATCCTACTATTATTCACATTTTTAATATTCTATATTCCTAAACTATTGTATTATGATTTGAACAAAAGTCAAATCTAATCAATTTTTTTTGTTTTTCATAACAGAAGCGACGGTTATTTCACAGTTTTGAAAAAAGCAATACCCAAGTGTGTGCATTTAATGATTGGATAAGACGCTTTTTTTCTATTAAAAAATGTTAAAATCATCCTGGATAATAAATTATTATTTTTCTGTATACAATTCTCAAGTTGCTAATTTTAGTAAAAACAAACTGGTGGATGAAAAATTGTTTATTTATTTTTGAGAATTATGGAATTGACGTTGTTATAAAATGTTACTGTATGAACATGTGTTAATAAATTCTGCAAATTTAAATTTGTGAAACAATGAATCGTGTGCGTTATCAATGTAAAATTCAATACAAAATGAAAGATAAAAATGTAATTAACATCGAATTTTTGGCAATCAATTTGAGTATAGATAATGAAAATACATGAATATTTGCCGAATATCATTCAAATAGAATAAAAAAAGTAGAACGAGAATGAATGTATTAATATTGGCTGAAAGACTTTTAGATTCAGGATTCTGAAATCTCCAAAATCAATTTATCTTAATAAAAAAAAAGTTATCAATCATTTTGTTTTGTTCTGTTTTGTTTTTTTTTTTACTTAAATCTCACGAATTTCTTTTATATCTACCATGTGTATAGGGAAAACGGGACTTGAGGCAATAAAAAATTTTTTAATCTATTACGAGAATTCATTTATTATTCATCGAAACCTTATTATATTTGACGTTGATAAAATTTTCTTCATCACGTACAAGGCTTCATTTCAAAAATTAATGGAATTGAATTTGTGCATGAAATTTTAATAGAAGAAAAAAACTTTTGTTACCCGTACGAGTAGAGCTTTATTGAAATTTAAATTCCAATGAATAAACTGAAAAAATTTTTGTAAACTCAAATTTTCATATGAAGAAATTATTGGTAATAATTTATCATTACAAACAACGTGATAAATTATTATATCTACTTATACGAATTATTTCGAAATCAAATTTTTCCAAAATTTAGTAGTCATGCTTACCAGTAGTCAGACATGACCAATGTCTACAAAAAATCGTCCGGTACATAAACAAATTTATTTCTCAATAAACTCGTACTAGAAAATTCGTAGTGAAACCTAGTTTTTTGGAAATATTTGTCATAAACCATGTTAAGGCTAAGATGAAAACTAAGAAATATGCATTAAAAGCAAGCTCCCGCAAAAAATAATAAAATATGATTTATTTAGTAATATTCATTTTTTTGAATGTTTTTATTTTATCATCAACAGTAAGTAAAAATAAAATTGCAAATAGGAATTATATAATAAATAGATGATATTACTTAGGTAAAAGAAAAATTTACAATTTCAACAGTTTGAGTGTTTTTTTTATATTTTGAAACTGTATTACCACTTTCGTTGATAACACAAAAATTTATTCATATCGTTTTTTAATGAGCCTTCCAAGAGTGAAGTTCATAAAAAAAATTTAAAAAAAAGGAAATCGGCAAAAATAGAATAATAATGAAATATTAAGGATAATAATTTTACGAGTCGAAAAAAAGGAGAAAGTGTGAAATTCAATTTCATATCTGCGAAAAAAAATGAACAACGTGACACATTATGATGATTTTCTTGATTTATGTTTAAACAGTTATAAGAGTCATCGCAATCGTTGATTAGATTTTTCCATATTCCAGCTTGAGTCATAAATTTTTTCGCACGTGTAAAAAAAGCTTAAAAAGCGCGAAATTAAAAAAAGATAAGATGCTGCAAAAAGGATTTGAAAATTATGAAATTCAAATTATTAGATTGTTGAAAATAAATAAGTATTGCATAGTTTGCAAAGCAGTATATAAACAGCTGTTTCACCGAGAAACTCCAATTCCTTGGGTCGTTGAAAATAAATATTTGGTCTCTCTTCTGACATCACTTTCAAGAAGGTAAAACTTGATCTGTGTTCTTTAAGAATATTTTTTCATACAACAATCATTATATTCTACGTTTATAACGAAGGGAACTTTTCATGTAATTTAGGAATTTTGCATGTTCTCTCAGAGCCAATATTAAGTAATTAAGAACAAAAAATATACTACTTCATAGTCATTTTATGTAGTTTAATAATAATAAGAAACCACATAAAATTATTTTACGGAAGTTTATTTGTTTTGATTACTTATAATTTACTTCGGGGAATTTTTTACTCACATTTTTTTGCACCGGTATAAAAAAAAGTTTTCAACAAAAATTCATAATCTATTTATACACATAATATACACAAATAATGTTTCTATAACTGGAATGATTTTATGATGAATATGTAAATAATTAATTGCAATAAAATGAAAATGATATATTTTCTGCATTAACCAGAAGTTTTAATTTTTTGTTTTTTCAGGCATATAAAGATGAAGCATTTTTTGCTAAACGTTTTTATCATTGTTATAACGACGTCATGTGTCGTTTGTGAGATTGATCAACCAGCCTCATTTGTAGAACCAGGAGTAAATCCTCCCAAAGAAGATGATATACCAGTATCTACTCGTAAGTTAAACAGTAAAATACTAATTTTAATGGTCGATTCTGAATTCAAAATTCACACTAGTCACTTCAAATTGGTCTTCAATATGGTCAATCCTAATGTAAATAATAATAAAAGTAATTAGTCGATCGTTCAGAAAATTGAAAGCTCTGAAAAAATCATTTGGTGATCAATAAATTGAGTTGACAGCTTTAAAAAAAGTTGATAAAACAATTGCTAAAAAAAATTGACGATCCTCAAATTCACTTTTGTTAAATGCTTGAAAATACTGACAATCTTCAATTTGAAAATAAGCGTTTTTTCTTATTGGGTAACAGTTGAAAATCCATATATCACAAATTTCAGTATCTCAAACGGATGTTTTTTTTGTTCACATACGAAAGTCTTTCTTATGATTGTTAAAACTTGAGTTTATTTCATTTTAGTGCCTCAAAACCCTGCATCTTCTCAAAATAGGCAGAATGATCTACTTTCTCTAGTTTGACCTCAAAAGTAAGTACAGAAACAATTAAAAAAACTTTTCTGTGTTGCGTACACAAAAAAAATTATTAGAAATAATCTAAAAACTGCGCATAAACTATTTATTTATTCACGAATTATTATCATGTTTTTTGAGTGAAGATCTGTTGACTTCAAAACTTTTTAAAAACTTTTTCATTTTCTAACTTTTCCAAACTCCTTAAAAAACTTTTTTTTTCGTTTCCGTTTCAGAATTTTCCATACTAAACTATTTGCTTTTGTTCTTCATTTTTATCTTATTCATATTCCATTCTATTCTGATATTCAATCTTTTCAAAATGTCTCAAACAATCATTATGGTTTTGTGAACAGTGAACCTTCTGGTGGATCTGACGATGAAGCTATAATTTCGGAAATTATGAACCTTGTGAGAAAGTACCGAAACAGTTCACAGTAAGTCAACAGTTAAACTTATTATGACCTTGAATATTAAAAATCTCAAACTATGGTTATTAATTGATAAAGAATGAACAAATTAGTGATCAATAATGATGATTTAATGTAAAAATAATAAAAAAATCATGCACGGAAATAATAAGGGTGATGATAAAAATAAAACGATCGACGAAAATTATAAATATGAATGATGATTGAAATCAATATTATGAAAAACGCACTTATTTAAATCTGAATAGTTTATGGTGTCAAAATAAAAATAATAGAAAAAAATAGAAAAATCAAAATTGGTCACAATAATTAGAAATCTGAGAAAATTTGAATCCTGGAGTATCAAATTCTAGAATTCTACAGAAAAGTACTTGAAAATATACGAAAATTTTTTTTATCATACAAACACCGAAGAAAGACAGAAAGTAGTAAAATTCTTAAAAAGAACTATTTTATAAAAAATTTAAGAAACACCTCAGATTTCTCAAACTTTGAGTTCTTTAGTATTAAATTCTAAATAACGCAAAAAGATTAAAAGTAATACTAACAATTTCAAAAATGGAAAAAATCCATGAAATCAATTGATAATAAAGAACCATGTAAATTTTTTTTTTTAACTTATAGTACTGAGAATCTTAGAGTTAACAATTCTTGACATCGAATAAATACATGAAAAATACAAAAAATACAAAAAAGCAGGTACCCAATGAAAATATGAAAAAAAGATACTGTATGCTAAAATTTAATTTTTAAACACTTGAAATGTAAATTTACATTTAATTTTTTTTTCCTCGTAAACATGTATTCTTACAAAAAACCTTTGAAAAATTCACTATTTCTAGAATTTAGAGAATCTTAGAGATTTATAATTCCAAAAATTTACAGATTCTGAAAATACATCAGTGAAATTAAAATCACAATTTAATTCAATTGAAGAATCAGAATTTTGTATTAAAATTTTTTTTTGAAAATCGACATAAATTAAAATCAAAATATTTATTTACTTTTTCTCTTGAACTAAATCAAGGCTAATCTATAACAATCATTTTTTAATTTTTAATTATAATTTTGTTTATAGCAACGCCAATGTTCAGCAAGGTCAAATGCCTGGAGCTGGACCAACTGCAGCACCAGTTGCACCAGTTTCAGAACCAGTTGCACCAGCTTCAGTTACAGAAGCTCCAGTTGCACCAGTTGCACCAGCTGCAGTTGCACAAGCTCCAGCTGCACTAGTTGCACCAGCTGCAGTTCCACCAGCTCCAGCCGCACCAGTTGCACCAGCTGCAGTTTCACAAGCTCCAGTTGCACCAGCTGCAGTTCCACCAGCTCCAGCTGCATTAGTTTCAGAAACAGTTCCACCAGCTGCAACTGTCCAGCAAAACACAAATTCTGATGTCTCAAGTATTGTTTCTCCGTTGGTTGGAAGATTCTTGCCGTAATTAAAATTGAAATAATATTCACTACAACGCTCAATCTTTCTTCCATGCACTGAACGATTCAAAAAATAATTACGTAAGTTTATCCAACAAATTGGCTGGATTAAAAAATGGTTTGATCAAATTTGACATGAAATTCGATTTTTATGGTAGATTACTTATACTGAATTATTTGAAATTTGCAAGTTCTATTGAAATTATTCCATGCAAACCTGGACTCGCGAATAATTAGTGTTCCTGAATAATACCTGTATTGAGGTTTTACTGTATAATGTTTTTAAAATTCTGTTATATTTATGGAATTTTTTATTACAGAGGTGATGAAACTTTCAAACAAGGTGTCACAGGTTTACTTACCCATAGTTTTTCCACGTTAAGTAATAGAATATGCATTTGATTTTGAAATAAAGAACAGATTTATTCAATAAAAAATTTTTTTTCCAACAGTCAATAAAGCAGGTCGGTGAAATGTCCAAATACTGCATGAATTACTTCAAAGTGGAAAGGAGCAAGAATTTACATTTGAGTAGGGTTCCGTTGTATCTTATTTAATTTACGTCGTTGTTTAACAATATGATTTGATTGTGTTTGTATTTGAAAAACTGACGTTTGTACACTTATATCACGACTTTTTTCGTTTTCTGGAAATAACATATTACGTACAGTTGATCGTAAATATTATGTATTTTTTGTGGTTCTGTATATAATAAAGATACTTCGAATGAAAATATATGTTATGTAAAGAAATTACTTAGGTAACAAGAAAAAAGAATAAGCATATTGGATTTGTCAGTTTTTTTTCTATCGTGTAAAAAAAGGCAGCTTTGAAATGTGTAATGAAATAAACATAAGATATTGCAAAATGTAATCACGTCTTTTGAATAGTAAAGGAAATTTTCGATTGTTTGAGTTCCACTGTAAATTTTTTATAATAAAAAAAACAAATAAGCTCATATTTTGGAGAATGCCAGGTATAAATTTTATCTCAAGGTAAAATGCGAAAAGAAATAAAATACATTCATGAAATGAATATAGAATAATTTACAATGAATTTAAGCTAAAAAAATTAAAATACATGAATATTGGTGAAGAATAATACTTAGGGGAGAAAAAATTGTGAAACGTGGAAAAGTTGATTATTGTTTGCTAAGCGACTCCTAGATTCAGGATTATGAAATCTGCAAGGTAAGTTTAATTGAATATAAAATTGTTTTTGATCATTTCCTTTCATTTATATACTTAAACCTCACGAATTTCCTTGAAATCTAACATGTGTATAGTTGAAATAAGACTTGAGGCGTTGAAGAAAATTTTTTTCTACTATGGAAATTCATTTCGAATCCATCTCAATGAAATTGTATTTGACACTGGTAAAATTTTGCATATCGCGTACCACACTAATTTAGAAAATTAAACCAATTGAATTTTCGGCTGAGAATTCCATAGAATCAAAAAACTTGAGTTATATAAGTAAATAAGATTTTTTAAAAATATCGATTCAATATATAAATTATTTGAATTTTTTAAATTGCTTATTGTCACATGAAGGAATTCCTTAAATTAATTTGAAATGACAATGAACATGATAGATATTTAATATTAACTAATATGGATGACCTCAAAATTATCTCAAAATTCAGAAGTCATACTAACAAATAGTCAAACATGACCAGTGTCTAAAACGAATCGTACGGTACATAAACAAATTTATTTACACAATAAACTCATACTAGCAAATTCGTAGTGAAACCTAGTTTTTTGTGAATATTTGTCATTAACCATGTTGAGGCTGAGATTAAACTAAGAAATATGCATTCAAAGCATGCTCCCGCAAAAACAGTAAAATAAGATTTTTTAGGTGATATTTATGTTTTTTGATGTTTCAATTTTATCATCAACAGTAAGTAAGAATAAAATTGCAAATAGGAATTAATATTATATATAATAAAAAGATGATATTACGTAGGTAAAAGAAAAATTTACAATTCGAGCAGTTTGAGTGTTTTTAGATATTTTGAAGCTTCTACATTATCATTTTTATCGATAACACAAAAATTTATTCATGCGGTTTTTTTAAAAAGCCTTCCAAGAGCGAAGTTCATAAAAAATACTGAAAAAAAAGAAAATTGACAAGAATAGAATAGAAATGAAAAAATTAACGAAAACAATTTGCAACAACAAGCGTGAAATGAGAAAAAGATAAGATTCTGCCAAAAGCAATTTAAAAATAAATGATATTCAAAGTTATTTATTTGTTGGAAATAAACATGAATTGCGTAGTTTTCGAAGCAGTATATAAACAGCTGTTTCGCCGAAAAACGCCAATTCCTTGGGTCGTCGAAAATAAAAATTTGGTCTCTCTTCTGACATCACTTTCAAGAAGGTAAAATTTGAGCTTTGTTTTTTAACAATCTTTTTTCGTACAACAATTATCATATTATTCTATTATTTCTTAATGATCGTTTCATATAATTTATTTATAATAAAAAATGAAATAAAATTACTTCACTGAAGTTTATTTGTTTTGAATTACTTAATATTGGCTCTGAGGAAATTTTGAATTTACAATTAATTTTTGGTGCCGGTATAAAAAAAAGTTCAAAATAAAAATTTATAATTTATTTATACACTCACTATACACAAGTTATACCCATATAACTGGTATGATTTTATAGTGAAAATGTGGATAGTATATTGCAAAAAAATAATAACAATTGATCTCTAGCATTAACCAGTAGTTTTTTGTTTTTGTTTTTTCAGGCATCAAGATGACGCATTTTTTGCTAAACGTTTTCATTATTGTTATAACAACGTCATGCGTCGTTTGTCAGCAAGGTCAGCCTGTTCAGCCTGCTTATGCTGGTCAATATCAAACCTACCTACCAAATGTTAACAAACCAGCTCTGCAACCAGGAGTACATCCTCTTTACAACCAAAATGCTATGCCAGTAACTCCTAGTAAGTTAAACAGTAAAATAACAATTTTGATTGATAATTCTGACTTCGAAATTGACAATTGTCACTCTGAATTGGTTTTATAGACGGTCAATCTTAATATATATCATAATAAAAGTAATTCGACGAATTGTTTGTAAAGTGAAAGAAATTTCTAAATCATTTCGTACTCACAAATTAAGCTGAAAGCTTGAAAAAAATTAAATAAAAAATCGCAAATCGAATTTGACGATCACCAAAGTCACTTTTGAAAAATCCTCGAAAATATTGAGGATCGTTCACTTGGAAACATAAGTTTTTCCCTATAGGGTAGTAGTTAAAAATCCACATATTATGCATTTCACTATCTGACACTTACAGTTTTTTTTTCACATACGAAAAATTTTGTTAAAATTTGAAAAATTTGAAATTATTGCATTCTAGTGTACCCAAACACGCAATCTCAGGCAGTTGCACAGAGCTCGATACCTTCTCAAAATATGCTGAACCCTGCTGACCAATTGACGCAGAACCCTCAACCTCTTCAAAGTATTCAGAATTTTGCTACCCAACCTACGCAGAACCCTCAAGCTCCTATAAATATTCAGAATCCTGCTACTCAATTTACACAGAGCCCTCAACTTACTCAAAATACGCCAAATTCTTTACTTCCTCAAGTTACGCCAAACCCTATACAAAAGTAAGTACAGAAACAATTAAAAGCAACTTTTTTTCGTTTACATAAAAACATAAAATCATTTATTTTAAACAATTTGAACACTCTGCAAAAAGTTATGATTTTCAGAATATTTCCATTTTTCACTATTTGCTCTTGTTCTTCGTTTTTATTTTCTTTATGTTCCATTCTATTCTGCTTTTCACTCTTTGTACAGTTTTCGCATATTTTCTTAGCCGAACACAAAAAATTATTTACAGTACAATTACAATTTTATTGAAAGCAATCTTTTCAATATTCTCAGACAATTTATTTTTTTCTAAATCCTTACTTTGACCTTTCAGCCTTTTCACGACGTGTATATTTGTTATTTTACATAAATAAAGATTTTCCCAACATTTAATAAACATCCCAAGGTATATATCTCTACTTACGTCTGTATGATACCTAATAAAATCTTTCAAAAGTTTTTTAAAAAGTTAATATAATATATTTTTAAAAAATGATTTCCATTGAAGTACAAAAAAACAGTGAATTGCACAAATATACAGAGTCAGATTGTATGTATATTCATTTACAACGGGTGAAAAATACTTAGGTCCTAAAACAAGATTCAAAATAACTAAAAATACTGCTTTGAATAATCGTATCAGTTCAGAGATGAAAATCACAACAAAAATCATAATTTTTAAAATTTTTCTCCACGATGGAAACCTAGCCAACAAGAACCTCAAGCAAAAGCAACAGTTCCAGCAGTTCCAGAGTAAGAATATTAAATTTCAAATATTAAAATCTATGGATAATCATTTACTGACGTATTGCAATTAATTTTACAAAACTTGGTAGTCCTGTTTCCACACAGAATGTTGTACAACCTACAATAGCACTTCCTCCAGAAAATCTTCAAAGGTAAAACAATGTATAATCAGAAATAATGATGATAATTAGTATCTTCAACAATCTTTCTTTCATTGTGGTTAGCGTTTCTCCTGATCAACCGAGTCCGTCAGATGTTTCTAACGATCGACGTATTGAAAAAGCTATTGCACTTATTTTAGGAGGTTTGATCAACCTTATGAAGTGAGCAAATCTCGAAATTATACTATTGCTAATGTAGATTCATGATAACATCATTTTTGGATTTTTTTTTATTGCAATAACTTATAAAAAGAACTAAGCTACACTTTTCAGAGTTTATGACAATATTTGAGACAGCCTTGAATTTTTTTCTTGTAGTTCTCAGGCTCAGCAAGGTCAGGTACAAGCAGAACCACCTGCACAAGCTCCAGTTTTCCAGGGAGAAGGAAATGTGTATCCAATTCAAAAAATGTTAATAAACGCCGTAAAGAACTACAAGTAAGATTCAAAAATTATCATTAATTTTTTGATCACTAACTCATAATTACTCTATTCATAATTACATAGGCTGAGTCTGGTTCATTTCATCAAATAGTACGCAGAAATAGTAAATAATGTGCAAGTGTACCAAAAATCGGATTTTTTTAACTTTCAAATCAGAAAAAACTTTGCAGTTCTTTTAAATCCCTAAAATGGTTATGAGATTAATATTTTCGGTTCTGCTCGGTAATATTCGTGTATTAATGAAAAATTTTTTACAATTCAATTTCACAAAGCAATACTATTAGTTAGAGTTGAAATCATTATTAAATGAATTATTCTATTATTGGATTATAATTTATAAATTATAATAATTATTTATTGAAAAACTGTTACTTTTTTTTCATAACAGACCTAAAACACTTGTTGGCCACTTCTTTCAAGATAGGTTTTTTCATCGTGGAGTAAGTTACTTCAATTTAATTTTATATGTTTGTAAGATTGTTTGAAATATTCCTCTAATCCATTGTTTATTGCTTCCAACAATAATTTTCAGCATGGTGAGCAGATTCTTGCTGGATAAACTGATTCCATTTGATTGGGGAACAAATCTACAACTCGTGGATGTAACAACATAAAAATTTGTGTTATATTTATATATATGTATATGTATACTTGATATTATTGTTAAATTATTTGATGTGTTTGTGTTTATAACCTCGAAATATTATTGTAATTGTTTCTGTATCCAAATAATAAAATTAGATATATGGACGTTGCAAAAAAATTTTTTTTCTCGTTATATACGGCTGACCTGAATTAATATTTTTTAGCTGTTGTAAAATAATGTATTTTTTTATAAATTATGTTTTGCATGCAATTAAATATAGAGTTACTCGAGAAAAATTTCTTAACGCCAGACGAACTTGATTTTGAATATAGTTTTATGTTTTTTAAAAAAGAGTTTCTGAAGAAAGAGTTTTTTAAGAAAGAGTGAAATGTCCAAATACTGCATGAATTACTTCAAAGTGAAAAGAAACGAAAATTCACATCTGAATAGGATTCTGTTGTATCTCATTAAATTTTTATCGTTGTTTAACAATATGATTTGATTGTGTTCGTGTTTGAATAATTGACGTTTGTACACTTTTATTACGACTTTTTGGGTGTTCTGGAAATAACATATTATGTACAGTTGATCGAAAATATTATTTATGTTTTCTGTTCCGTGTATAATGAAAATACTTCGAATGAAAATATATTTTATGTAAAGAAATAACTCACGTAACAAGAAAAAAGAATTAGCATATAGGATTTGTCGGTTTTTCTCCTATCATGTGAGAAAAGGCAGCTTTGAAGTGTGAAATTAAAAAAACATAAGATATTCCAAAATGTAATTACGACTTTGGAATAGTAAAGGAAATTTTTTATTGTTGGGTTCAACTGGAAATTTGTCATAATATTAGAATAAAACAAAATCAAAAAATAAATAAATGAATAAAGAGTTCTTGTTTTGGAGAATGCCAAGTCGTGAGTCTTTAAATATGTACGTTCGAAGATTTTTCTGACATCGAGTTTTAGGAGGTAAAAATTAAACTTTTCAACGTGATTCTTCAAGAACTGTAAAACACATTTGTAGAATGAAACTATTAGGATATATAATTTCCTTAAAAATGATTTCCTTATAAAATTTACACTTCATAAATATCACTGTAAATTCTAACAATGAAAATTTAGTAAAATATTAAATAGTTCTCCTACATTTTTATAAAGAACCAACATTTTCATGTTTATTTAAACTATTTACAATGAATTTTCATAAAACTCGGATTTCCTCGACTTTTTCAGGGAAGAAAAAATAGCTTTTGTTATTTATTATCTTTCTCGTGGTAATAAGAAATATGTAAATCATCCGTCATCTGTTAGATGGCTTCTGCTTGTAATTCAAAAAGTAGAAACACAACAAATACTAATTCAGCTCTCAAAAAGTAATTATAATAATTTCAAATTACAATTCAAACAAAAATTAGAATCGAAAAAATCGCATCCAAGGAATTCAAAAAATTAAAGGTAATTTACAACGCAAAAATAGACTCTATGAAAATCCCATTGACTTTTATCGAATTCTCTTATGTAAATAACTATATAAAAATATTTTTTTGTAATTCAACTTACTAGTAAAATATGATCATGAGCAACGAACATTGGAATTTTTCAGACAAAATGACACTTTATGTTGAGCAACGTCAAAACAAAAATTACAATCATGTTCTGACAGGCGCTGCGCTAAATCTGAAGTAAAAAAATTAAATTAACAAGCCAAGTGTGAGTGTTTTACGTTTGGATAAGACGCTTTTTTAGCAACGAAAATTGGAAAATAATTTTTTGTTCGAACAAAATGCTAAATGAATAAGTATTTTTAATTTTTGGAAATTTTGGAATTGACGTTCTTAGAAAATGTCACTATACGAACATGTGTTGATAAATTCTGCGATTCGGAATTTTGTGAAACATCTGATCGTGCAGTTTATACTCAATGTAAAATGCGATACGAAATAAAATACCTACATCCATGAAATGAATATCGAGTTTTTGGGACGCACTCATTTATCCGAAATCCCAAAATGCTGAACAATCTACTTTGCCGAATGCGAATATGCCGAACTTATTATTTTCCGATTGATAATTTACTCGAAAGTAAATTGAATCGAATCGAGATTTGTTCGATCGTTTGATACACCGAAATGATATTGCCCCGATTACTGAAAATTTCGATTGGTCATTAAACCGAACACTCGATCGACCGATAAACAA
>JAPYZL010024161.1:0-17673 GCA_030522825.1 Platygaster orseoliae
TCGATTGTAAAAAAAGATGTTGCAATGCCGGCAGTGACTCAGTGATAGACGAAAAAGTAATCAACGTCGAAACTGAAAAACAAGTTAACTGATAACTCCTTGGCGTACAATGAATCATCTGAAATAAGTTTTCCCCGTCGTTCTAATATCATTTTAAAAAATATTACTCGCAATGGCAATTGAACATTAATGTCCATATCCCGTTGATAGCTCGTCGAATTCTTTTTTTAGCCACGATTACTGTGTGGAAATACTGAAATATCTTTTTGTTCGAGTACACGTAAAGTTGAAACTAATGATCGACACAGGAAATGAAAAAATAATGATCGATGATTCATCGAACGACGAAAAATTTTTTCAGCAAAAGCGACTGTATCACGATTGCTCAAGCATGAAAAAAACCCGCAATGGATATGTAATTTTTAACCAATTTTCCAAGTCTTTAAAAAACGGATACGCCGCCATATTTCGAAACTTATGATAAATGTTTATTGCGAGTTATTTTCAATGCTTGCGCAATCGTGATAAATCCTCTTTTGCTGAAAACATTTTCCGTCGTTAAATGAATCATCGATCATGATTTCATCATTTCCTGAGTCGACCCTTAGTTTCTCACGTACGCCATTTTTGGTTACGTGGCTCAAAAAACTTTGTTATCCTTGCGTCCCTTAGTGACATGGCGCATAACTTTAAATGCCACGAGGCCAAGTAGAAAATGTCGCTCCCAGATCCATTTTCCCATCTTGAAAGTAGGAAAAAAGATATTTTCAAGATGGCGGAATCGGACTGAAAGCAGGACTTACAACTTGGCCACGTGGCCAAAAAATAAACGCAGAATTCGATCCATATTGCACTTCCCGCCGCCATTTTGTTCGGGATACTCAAAAACGCGGTACCCATTTTACAAAGCCACGTAACCGAGCGATAAAATCAGTTTTCAGCCCAATTTTCAGAAAAAATGCAGGCCGAAAGCTGAATTCTCGATTTGCACTCGTGGTTCCAAAAAGAACATAATTAATTATCGCACTGTTTTCACTGCACTATAAATTCATTGCACGTCACTGAATATGGCGCAGATTTTTTGGAGCTACGTGGCCAAGTTGAAAATTCAGCTTTTAGCTCGATTTCCCCATCAAGAAAATCGCAAAAATGTGATTATCAGTATGGAAAATGTGAGCTGAAGGCTGAATTCGGAACTCGTCCATATGGTTCCAAAAAATCAGCGCCACATCAACAAGTTACAAGGAGTTAATTTCACTGAAATCGGTCAAATGAAAAAAATTACTCGTAACTTGTTGAAAAGACTGAATTTTCTTACCTCCATATGCCGCGTTGATCGTGATCAGAGCGACGAAGAGCAACCCAATGGCCATCTTCGGAAACATGGTGATTGTCCTCGTTTGCAGATGATGATCTTCTTCAATTGAACTGTTCAGAGCGACGCGATCGAATATCGGTTGTTCGTTCGGGAGCTCCAATTTATACCAGTTCCCGGCTGCCGAGATCGGGTGATCGTAAGGTGGGGGGTGGTGGGGAGAAGCTCGATCGAGATTATAGGCCAATTTATAAATTATTTTATAAAAAATTCAGAAGAATTATGAAGCTGAGTAACATACACAAATATTCATCGCAATCATTTTCACAACATGTTATCCGAAATACCAATTTTTTCGATTGAAAGTTGAAACGAGTGAAGGTGGGAATCCTCGGTCGTTTCCGGAAAAAAGATGGATGCCAGTGTCGGGTGCTTGTTTCTTGGCGCGTATGTTTGAAATTTTTAAGAGTTTTTCCATGTTTTTTGTATTTGCGCAAACTTTTTTTGATATTAATTATGATTTACTGTTGAGGAGAGGAAGTTTATGAACCTGTGTCATTTTTTATGTAAGAAAAAGTTTATTTTTTTCATGTTTTTCAGATTTTCAGAGTTTGCAGTTGTTTGAAAACAATTTTCTGAGGTTTTTTCAGATATTATTGTTGTTTTCGGTGTTTTTTAATATGAAAATTTCGTGTTCTGTTGAAAATACTCAAGGATTCGTAATTTTTAATGAAATAAACCTCATTTATTCAGTAAATTCAGCTTGAATGAGTCATTTTCTATTGTGTATTACTTGAAAATCTTGAACTAGTTGGATAATATTTCATATTTAAATCGAAACAGCTACAGAAAATTCGAAAAATTCTCATTTTTGGAATTTTCACACAAAAACAACGATGAAATTGAAATCATATCAAAAAACTACGTTTTTTTTATAACTGTTCTACATCAACATATGTGTCACTCATTTCTCAACGGAAAAAAACCTTGTAAAAATATATTTTTACAGAATGAGTCATTCTAATGAAAAAAATTTAATTGATTCTTCATTTTACAAAATTGAACTGAAAAGGAAACACAATTGTTATATTTTTATAGAATGAGTCATTCTGATGAAACAAATACAAGTGATTCATCATTTTACAAAATTAAGCTGAAAATGAAACGTAATCGTTCTATTTTCACCAATTTTCTTAAAAAATAATGCATATTTTCTCTATAAATGAAATCACGAATCTGAAAAAGTCATAAAAATCGAGGAACGATCAAAGCCGACATGTTTTTCAAAAAGATTTCATCGCTGACCTTGAAAAACAAAAGCTCAAAGTCATTGACGAATTAAACGAAAAAAGAAAAAAATTGGAAACCGATTTCGGTTCAATTAATTTTACTCGCACGAAACATATATTTTTATCATTATCACAGTGCTTTCGGTAGCATACAACGTCACAATTCCGGATTTTTCAATTTCTAGAAAAACGCGACATTACATTATTTTAACCGAAATCAAAATTTTTGAAAGGATATTTTAGAAAGGTAATAATCTACTGGAACAATCAAAATTCGTTAATTGAATTTTCATTATTGCAGCAGTGAACATTTTTCTTTTGATAAGTCATTGCAGCAACTCGAACAATTGTATAGTATCGTCAATCGATTTTTGATGATACTTGGAAATTTTTTTCGTCGTTCTTGATAATTATAGTCTGCGAACAATGGGAAACGCATTGAAAACTATACTTGCTGCATCATGTCTCTAGCAAACGGAATTTTACCAGGAAAGATAATTTTAACAATCATGAAAAGATCTCAAACGAAAAAGCTTTTGTTCACGTTTCCAGTATGACTCAGGGACTAATGATTTTTCAATGTGTCGAAGTAGTGTCATTATTTTTTAGTTTCATCATAGTAGACTTGGTAAGATTCTTTAGAAGCTGTATTGAGCATGAAATAAATTGGAATTTCTTGAAACTGATTTCAAAACTTGCTGTAAGCAGAATTCTAGAAAATTCAAGTATTAGGAATTTACGTTACGAAAAGAGAATGCCATGCTTCCAGAACTTTTTCAGAATATCAAAATGAGTACGAAAAAATATCATCCTCTGTCGATTAGTAACTGAAATCCCAACTATTTGTAGAAAAAATTCTTATTGTTACTGTTAAATAATCGGAATCAAGGAAAATTATGAACATATTCCTGGAGTAGCTATATCTAACAAGATGATTCCTAGATACAAAAATGTGTTCCTTAGTAAACGGAAATATGATTTAAAAATGTTGAAACATGAAAAATAATTTTCTCAAAATATCAGATAGCTTTTATTTCTAGTTATTGAGATTATAAAAATGAACTTTGCCGTTGAACAACGATGGGAAATAAAAAAACTTAAATATTTAATGATTTTCATGAAATAGCAAAATCTTTTGCACAAAAATCGAGTGAAATTTTTTAAGTCATATACTTTTTTATGTAAATCGACTTTTTCCATCTTGAAAATTTCTGTGTATATTCTGAGGCATCGAATGAAAATCCTCATACATTTTTTAATTACCAGACATCTACATTTTTAAGAGATATTATCGAAAGCGTTTAAAAAACTTTTTTTCAGACGGGAATGCTAACAGTTGAAGTTTCTCCTGACTTCATTCCTCAAGAAACTTCAGGTGACGTCACAGTTCGCGAAAGTGATACGGTAAGAATCTCGAAAATACTATAATATCCTTATTTTTCATAAATTATTATTTCTTTCTTGGTAATCAATTTATTTCTGAAGCAAAAATCAGTGCTGATGTGATAAATATTCGTCATCGCAGCGGCAAACACATAAGCAGCTTTTTAGGTGAAAACCTTTCCGAAAATTTCAAAAATATGCAATCAATTGTTTAAGCCCATGTAAAAGCAAAATTTACATATTTCAGCCATAAAACTTGAAATGAAAATTTATTTGCCTTATTTGTGAAGGTAAAATGTGTGTCCTTTATTCAAAATTTGAATATATAAAAAATGTTCAATAATTCGACATGCACATTTTCATTGTATAATAATGTGAAATATGACAAAGTTGAAGATGCTTCATTACAGAGATTCAAATCCCTCAACCTCCATGGAAAATTTATAAACAATCAAATTTCGAAAAATTCATTTTATTAGATCAAATATCCAGTGAATTCAAAGGATATACATTCGAAAATTTTACTATTCAACACAGAAACAGTTCAAGATTTGCACGTTTACATCAACCATGCAGAATTTTTTGAAACTGCTGATTTCTGTGAAAAAATACTATTGATTTAAAAAAATTGATTTTTCTTGGAACAGTTTTTTAAATGAGAAATTGGGAAGGATTTTCAGATACATCAAAAACCACAAAGTATTTTCAGTTGAAAAGAAAATAATTTTTGAACTTGAAAATTTAAAATTTATTTTCAAGGTGAATTCTGAATGAAAATGAGAAACTATTAGTTACACATGAAAATATTAATTCAACAGTGTGCAGTCAAAAATCAAAAACGTAAAAAACACAGAACCGAAATATATAAAAATGTCAATATTTCTAACTTGGGAAGTTATTCAGTATCTCGGTGCCTATTTTAAACGTGAAAAATTGCAAAATTAACTTGTTCAGGAATTTTTAAATTTAAATAGTAAAAATCAAACTTCGACAGAAATAAAAAAAATTATACCTAAAAAACTCGAGGACTACTTAACTTTTGAATTTTGATAATTTTTCGCAAATTCTCAAAGTAGCTATTCGAGTTTGAAAAAATATAACTAAAATTTAAAAAAAGTTGAATACTTTAAAAAACAAAATTCGGTTTTTGGTTTCAGTTCTACTATGAATAAAAAATTTATTCTTCGTAATCTTTACACAAAAAACGAAAGATTTCTATAATTAAAAAAAAATTCTTTGAAATTTTAATTTTTTTATTTATTTATTTAGACACTACAGGCCTAAAGGCCCAAATTACATAAAGAAAAATACATGTAGTGGTTTGACAACTCTGTGTTTCTTGATAAATAACAATTAGTAAACGTAGCATATTATAAGTATTTACAAGATTAGGAAAAATCACGAAGATACATTTCTCTTGCTCTCCTTTTGAAAGTAATTACATCTTACATAAACTCATTTTGTTGGAATTTTAAGCAAACATGCTGACAGTGAGACCTTAAAATAAAAATTCCTAAAAATAGGCGATTCATAAGTGAAAATCGGCGATTTGAATACTAACATTATTATAAAACAAAAAAAAAATATTATCAAAAAACGCTTTCCAAAAATTTATTCTACGTCCTTTCCTAAAATCATTGAGATATTCAACGCTTCTTTTCATTCCCCTTTTTCATATACCACAACGTGAAAACACACTTTTCTATCCGAAAAGTTGACTTTGTATCTCTGCATACAGAGCCGATTTTGGTACATCGGAGGATTAACCAAGTACCGGAAAAAAAAAGAGAAACTCGAATGTTTCGTATAAACGCGATCAAAAGCTTTTCTTTTTTGCTAATGTGAGATTCGGACTTTATTGCCGTTTTTTATGGTGCAAAGAACGAGGTTTTATGGCAGTTTTCAAAAGCGCTTGAGGCTTTTCATTCAAAAAAAAAGAGAGTTTTATAATCGTTACTAGTAATAACTGAAATGCCACCGAAAAGTTGGCAGGGGGGAGGGGCAGATAAAAAGTTTGAAAAATTTTTGGAAAAGTATTTTTGCGATTCGCAACATAGATCTACAACCTCCATCCTTTTAAACGATTTTTTTTATTTTACTAATTATGTTTTACTTTTATGTACATTTAATCCTAAAAAAAATATATCACGTATTTTAATAAATTATTGTATAGATACAACTTTTCGAAAAACCTTAATTTATCAGTCAAAATACATAGTTTCGAAATGGGATAGACACAGTCTAAATACAACTCCAAAATATCATCACAGAATTGTCGAGTGCTAGTTTCAGATACTAATCTAAAACTTCCTCTAACTTTTCTCATGCATTCGCGTCAAGCTCAGAATGCAAAAACACTACTTGTTCCTGAAACGAACAATTCCAACGGATCATGCTATTTCACGCTCTCATTTTTCGATAAACTATTGCAAATTCGACAGTCTGGACGTACAAAAAACACTCGAAAAATTTGATTTTGTCAACTTTCCCAGGCCCTAATACATGTTCGCCCGTGAGCGGACTAGGGACGAAAAATGACCACTCGAAAATTAGATTTCACGTGGAACAAAAAAACCAAAAAAAAAACAATTGGGTTTTAAATGGTCGACGCATGGATGAATATTTTCACGGCGCTCTATATAAACGCGAATTGTGCTCCGAATATGTTTATTCATGCCCGCCCAGTTAACGTTGCTGGAGAACGCAAAGCCTATTTTACGATCGAATGCGAGATTCGCAAATTTGAACAATTAGTTATGTGAATTTTTGAATTATTTTTCGAAGCTCATGGGTAGGATAAAAATATTTATTAAAAATCATTTATTCTTTATTTAATATACATGGTCATAGAAATTTTTAATTTTTCTGAAACACGAATGCATTAGTGGTTGCAAAAATTTCAGAAATTTATTATCATTCATTTCTTTTGGGTAGAATAATTTTAGTCATCTTTTTTTGATGGACAGGAATTATTTCGTGCACGAAAATGACTTTGAAAATTTTGTTTACTGCTGCAAATTATTGTTCATAAATAAGAGATATTTCGGCATTTTAATTTCGGCATTTTTTCGGTACGAGGTATTGCATTTTGTTAATTTCGATTGGAAGTACTTTTTTTTCGATTATAAAAATCTGATATGTTGGTTGTTTTTAAAAGTCCCATAATAATTATGACAAATGTTCATGAATAAAGAGGCCCTTATTTTTTTCAAAGAGTTTTCCTAACGCTGCATTCCACATATTTAAATATGATTTTTATGGTAAAATAATTTTAAAAAAGATTCGTAAAATAAATAGAAACATATGAAAAAAATTTTTTTCGAATTATAATAAATATATATGATGGTCCTAAAGCAAAATGTTTTTACCCACTCGTAAATAAATTATTGCTTTACGAATATTATAACATAAATTTGTCGCTCGTATGTTATTTTAAAATTTTTATTTACGTATAACAATTATACGGCAAAAGTTTTTTTAGGTGTGTATATTTATTGTTTTTTTTTTTTATTTTATGATAGTTTTACGTAATGATAATTATGATATAATTTCCATCTCCAACATAACCTTTTTATTTATTTTCTAATTAATATTTTACCAAAATATGGAGGTCTGTACTTGGATAAAACTTGCAAAAAATAGCTTTGCAGGTAAAAAATATAATATATTTAGTCCATTTTATTAATATCACGATGACAATTTTTTCAAGTAAGCAGGGTATCAATAACTTTGATGATCACAATAATTGAATCTTTTTTCAAGACGCAACAAAATCAGGGCATGACTTGAAATCTAAATATTAGCTTATGTTCAGTTTATGTTCAAAATTACTCGCAAGCGAGCAAATCTTAATTTCAGAAGATTTACCCTACTTTTAAGAAATTATTTTTAATTCAATACATACCATTTTTGCTTGAAAATACATTTAAACCTGGACTAACAAGGAAGGTACGCGAAGTGTCTCCCTCCGATTTCGATAGTCTTTGGATATTTTGTAGAGGACATGAATTGAAAAAACACCTATTTTTTTATCAGCGGAAAAAAGGTTTTAAGGGTAGTTTCATCCCCCCAAAATAGGGGTTGTTTATGCCGATTTCGCTGTATCTCGCGTACAAAAAATTATTTTTGACTCGGATCTTTTTTGAAAAATTTTCTTTCGGTGAGAAATGAAAAAAAAAAAAATTTTCAAATTTTTGCACCCCTTTCAAGGGGGTAAACCGAACCACCATCAACGGTTATGAGGGTGAAAAAAATCATTAATATGATCGAAAAATTCTGAAAAAAAATTTTTTTTTTGGCACCAAAACACTGTTTACATGGTTTTGTGTTTTTCCGAAAAAAAAATTTTTGGGGGTGAACATCCCTTAGAGCATACACGTACATACTCGGGTATACGTCACATGAAAACCACGATCGATTGTCTCGATAGGGAGTAATTCGACGTTTTTTGATGTAAATACCTCTACAAGATATGTGGCGATTCACTTGAGCATATTACAAGTTCTGTTTATGGGTTGAAAAAGTAGCAATCCCTTAAAACAAGGGGGTGCAAATGCCGATTTTTCAGTTTCTCGCATAACCGAACATGATATTTGACTCGGATCTTTTTTAAAAAGTAATATTTCGATAAGAAATAGGGAAAATTTTTTTTTTCAAATTTTTGCACCCCTTTTAAGGGGGTAAACCGAACCACTCCTAACGGTCATGAGGGTGAAAAAAATCATGAACATGATCGAAAAATTCTGAAAAAAAATGTTATTTTTAGCACCAAAACACTGATAACGTATTTTTGAGTTTTTCCGAATTAAATTTTTTGGGGGTGAACATCCCTTAGAGAATACGATATACGTATATACTTAAGATCCGTCACGACTTAACAGGAAAACTCTGAAAACTTCGAAAATCATGCGCATCTTTACGACTGCGCTTGTGGAGCGCAGAACCGCGCTACATTTAAAAATTCACTTGCCATTGAATTATCAAGTCTCCACTCTTAAATTTTGACAGTATATTCCCATATGTATAAAGATTATTTTGTGGGAAAATAACGAAAAAAAACGCATCTTTTTTTTAAAGTCTATTTGTTCATAAAAATGTTAAATTTGTTTATGACAAATTTATGTGAAAATTTTTCAGAAGGCTTATCTGAAACTTCAGATCCTAGCGCACATTTGGGAATTTTTTCGTAATTTTATACAAAAAACTTTTTCAGTTACATAATATCCAAAATGACTATTTTTTTGTAACCGCTGATTTTCAAAAAATTGCTTTTCCGAAATTTTGAGTATCATATTGAAAAAAAAAAAATACGTGTCGAATGTTTTCGAACAAAAAACTAGAAAAAAAATTTTAGGTGAAAAAAAATGTTGGGTGGTAAATCTCCCGTGGAATGACCCATACGTGTTATACTTTGTTTCAGATAAAAAACTGGAATTGATATATCCAATAACTATGGAAAGGGTTACTTTGTTCCCTTGTGAGGGGGTGGAAATATGCGAAAAATTGCATGCTTTAATTTCTTGTCAAACTATCACTTTTTAAAAAAGATCCGAGTCAAATACCATGATTTGCATGCAAGCAACCACAAAATCGACATTTGCACCCCCTTGTTTCAAGGGATCGCTACTTTTTCAACCCCTAAAATGAACTTCTAATATACTCAAATGAATCTTCACAAATCCTAAGGAAATTGTACATCTAAATGGTCGAGCTTCACGCTATTCAGACAATCGAACGTGGTTTTCATGTGACATATACTCAAGTATATACGTATATGCTCTAAGGAATGTTCACCCCCAAAAAAATTTTATTCGGAAAAACCCAAAAATACGTCATCAATGTTTTGGTGCCAAAAATAACATTTTTTTTTTTCAGAATTTTTCGATCACATTCATGATTTTTTTCACCCTCATGACCGTTAGGAGTGGTTCGGTTTACCCCCTTAAAAGGGGTGCAAAAATTTGAAAAAAAATTTTCTCTATTTCTTATCGAAATATTACTTTTGAAAACAGATCCGAGTCAAATATCATGCTCGGTATGCGAGAAACTGAAAAATCGGCATTTGCACCCCCTTGTTTTAAGGGATTACTACTTTTTCAAGCCCTAAACTGAACTTGTAATATGCTCAAGTGATTCGCCACATATCTTGTAGAGGTATTTACATCAAAAAACGTCGAACTATTCCCTATCGAGACAATCGATCGTGGTTTTCATGTGACGTATACCCGAGTATGTACGTGTATGCTCTAAGGGATGTTCACCCCCAACAAATTTTTTTTCGGAAAAACACAAAAACATGTAAACAGTGTTTTGGTGCCAAAAATAACATTTTTTTTTTCAGAATTTTTCGATCATATTTATGATTTTTTTCACCCTCATAACCGTTGGGGGTGGTTCGGTTTACCCCCTTAAAAGGGGTGCAAAAATTTGAAAAAAATTTTTTTTTCATTTCTCACTGAAATAAAATTTTTCGAACAAGATCCGAGTCAAAATAATTTTTTGTACGCGAGATACAGCGAAATCGGCCTAAACAACCCCTATTTTGGGGGGATGAAACTACCCCCAAAACCGTTTTACCGCCGATAAAAAAAATAGGTGTTTTTTTAATTTATGTCCTCTACAAAATATCCAAAAACTATCAAAATCAGAGGGGGACACTTCGCGTACCTTCCTTGTAAGTATAAGATAATTCTTGAATTTCAAATCGTGCCCCAATTTCATTACATCTTATAATAAGACTGATTTTTCAAGTGACTGTGCAATGATCAAGAATACTGACACACATCGAAAATTGCTGTTTTTTATTAAATTTTACACAATGCTTATCCGGTTATTGCAAAAATCTTGAGTTCTATTGGAAAAATGGTAAATTTGTATGATTTTACATGAATCATACATTATTATGAAAGGATATCTATTATACATTAATTTGTATTGCAGCGGTATATTGTGCATATTATAACTGTTGACATTCAGAAAGAAACTTTATCTTTGCTTAGAATTATATCATGATCATTCATTAATAATTATTAAAAAAATAACTCAAAAATACTTGTAAAAAATACCAATTCTTGCTTGTGTTGCTGATATGTACCTCTAGTGATTTTGATTCTTATACAAAAATTATAAAAATTAATATAAAATCGACTTTATAAAATTCTTATGAGAAAATTTTTTCTTATAAAATTCTATTTCATCTAGAAATATTTAAAAGATAATTTTTTCATAAAATTTTTTTTCTGTATAAAAATTTATAGAAAATTTTTTTTATAATAAATTTGTCTATTTAAACAGTTTTTCCAAAAAAGGTGTCTTCCTAAATTTTTTATGCCATTTGTATATTTTAGCTTCATTAGATTTTTATACTTTCAGAGTTTCCTTTATTCTTCGTTTTTAATGTGAATATTCTTTGAATACTGTTTTTTTAATAAGATTTCGCGAAATATTTTAAAATTGAATATTCTATAATTAACGATAATTCGTATTATTATTATTTTTTAATTAGATTTAAAAATTTTCGTTAAAGTGTCACTGGTTTTTATAAGACAAATTTTTCTCTTAAGATTTTTAAAGAAACATTTAATGAGAAAATTTTTTTGTAAAGATTTGTAGGAGTTCAACTTCATAAAAAACAGAATTCCTATAAGAAATTCCTGATTCTTGTAAGAATTTGGACATTTTTTATAACAAACAAAATCACTAAGGAGGAAATTCATATTTTTCATCGATTGTTGCAACGATTTTCTTGTATATGAATGGCAAGTTATAATTTCAATTTGCACAAAAAATTATGCACAATCAACCGCTGCACAAAAATCTGTATGAATAAGAAATCCATAAAAAAGTCAATAATCTACAAAAAATGTATGCACAATGGATACCATCCCATTATTATAAGATTATTTTATAATAGTATTATTCAGATTCTATGCTTATTTTATAATAAAACCAATAAATTTTTCAACTTCGAGAAAATTGTAGATTTCGACTGTCCAGAGAAACTCAAAATCATCTGAATTTTTTTTTAACCTATCAGCTTCAAGCGTTTCATTGTGTTTTATTTCTTTTGATTTTATTATTTTATTTTCATTTTATTATCACTTTACTTTATTATGTTATTACATATTTTGAATTAGGATATTTTTTCAAGCAAAAAAAAAAAATCTTAATTTTTAGGTGACATTAAAATGCGCTGCGAGGGGAAAACCTCAGCCAAGCATCAGTTGGAAAAAGGAGGATCAAAGCAAAATCACGATTCGAGAGCCTTACGTGACAAACTCGTTTATCCACAAAACACAAAGTGAGTGAACGTTTTCTTCGTCCTGCAGAAAATCGTTTCTCACGTGGAAGCAGGATCATCAATAAATGAAAATGTCCTTCACGTCGAACAAATCTAAGGCTGCCTCTCAATATCTTTCACGGTTTCAGAAAATAGAGCAGAATTTCCGACATAATTATGCATTCATTCAGCGAAATAATAGAAATTGATTTAATAATGAATGGAATTCATTCATATAATTTTATTCAACATCTCTTCATTTGATGCAAAAAAATTAGAAGTACAAGTTGCTTGAACTCAGATTTATATGAAAAAAATTAACTCTTAAATTCATATTATTTTTCGAGTTTCAAAAACAAAGTTTTAAACAAAACCTTTTTCAACATCATTGAATGATGTACAGGAATTTTCAAATTTATATTATGTAAAGTGACTATAACGTAAAAATTACACTAATTACTGTAAAATTCTTAGTATTTCATGTTTTTTTTTTTTTTATAATTGTTTCAGAATTAGAAGTCACTGAATACAAAGGAACGGAGTTGAAGTTGATAGATATTTCTAGGCATGAAATGGGCGTTTATTTATGCATCGCAAGCAATGGGATTCCACCAGCAATTTTAAAAAGAATTCTCGTTGTCGTTCAGTGTAAGTTACTAATTCATGTTTTTCAGGTTCGTTACAAACGAAAAAAAATTCATGACTCAACAAATCAACGGTTTCCATTAAAAATCGACGTTCAGAACGATAAATAGCCGAGTATTTTCATGAAATTTCCCCAAAAAATGAGAATTGTGAAAAAATTTGTCATGATTCTAAAATCATTTGTTTTTTTTTTGTTTCAGATGTATATATATTTTTGTATTTTTATCATCAAATAAAGTTTTTGCAACTTCGAAATGAAATAAAATGTATAAATGTTAATGCAATAATTATTTACAATTTAAAAAAATTTTGCTTTTTTCATCGATTGAAGGTCGTTCGATAATTCTTGAGAACTTTTTTCCTGCTGTTACGAAACTGCACGTTTGAAACAATCAAACTCCTGTGAATTCATTTTCAATGACAATTATCAGTGCGTGATTCACCGAACAGTTCAGTTGAAGTAAAAGACTGTCGAAACTCACGTATGTGTAATTTATTCTGGGAAAACACATCATTATTTATATTAATCACTATAGTGATAAACTATTTCTATGATTCATTCTAAAAATGAATCATAGAAAGGAAACTTCCAGACAGACTTCAATTTATCTATAAAAAACGATAAATTTACAGCAGATTCATGAAAAAAAATTTTCCAACTAATTTTACTTGCTGATTTTTGTAATGCGTTGAGAAAAAAGTCTACTAATAAAGTACAAGAATATTGGTAGTTTTACAATTTTATTTAAAATTAAGTCATTTTAATTCTATTTTTTACAATATTGTATAGCTTAAATTTTATTGTTGTACCAATTACTATATGCATGCCAGTTAAATTACAAGATAATTTAGGAAAATTTTTAATCTTCGCAATGTAAATTGTACTGTACAATTTGAATTTGCTATTTTACTCGTAAACAAAACTTAGTAGTCAAATATTCTACCTCCAATAATTAATTTTTTCAGTTCGTATAATATGGCACTCCATATTTACAAAAAGTATTTAAAAAATGCATACACTAATATTATTCCACAATATATTTCTGACTTTTTTAAATATCACATCATATTACTATATGATATTGTAGAACGTACATAAATCAGACTTCTCACTTTGGAAACGGCAAGCTGTAGCAAGGCACGTATACTATACCTATATATTATGTGTATATAAGTATAGTTTACGTGCTATGCTACAGCTTGCCGTTTCCAAAGTGAGAAGTCTGAGTCATAAATATGTGAATAGTAAAAATCGTAATACTAGAAAAACTGTATGACAATTTCTGAAATCTGGATGAGTAGAAACCACAATATAATTTTGCAAAAAGCATACAAAGGTATAGTAGAAAATAAATAATGTATAGGAGTTTTTCACGACGAATAAAAAACAATATTTCATATTAAAAAATTAAGACAATAAATGAAATATGTAAGAAAAAACAAATGGTTAACAAAATAAAGGCAAAAATGAATATTTTAGTATTAAAGTTAAAAAAATATTTCAGACTGATTCCACAGTATGGTATGGTATTGTAAAAATGACTAAATTTTTTAACGAAAATCAAAAGTGTACTTTAAAAAAATTTTTTCTTTTATAAACCAGATTCGAAACCTGCTTTTTGTCTGTATTCTGAAAAGTTTACGACTTTTTCTCTCAAAAAAGCTGATTTTCATCCAAACTAAAACTGTTTTAAGAGGCTTCCCTTGAACTTCGAACTTTTTTGTTCTCAGTTGTCCCACAAATCAACGTGCCCAATCAATTAGTCAGCGCGCCTTTAGGAACGAACGTAACTTTAGAATGTTCCGTCGAGGCTTCTCCGATGTCGATCAACTATTGGACCGACGAAGACGGTAAGAGTTTTTCTTTACCCTGGAATTTTCCGACTTCCCAACTTTCTTGAGAAAATGGCAGGTTTCTCGGCCACAAAAATAATTTTGGGCAGGATTTATACATGATACATGATGAATGACATTGCTTTTCGAACGTATTTGTGATGCAAATTCGTGCATCGATGCATTAGAATTAGTCTTAGCCAGTACTTGGCAACGAAAAAAAAATTTTTTCTTGTAAAATTTGGCATAATTGAGTAATGTACTCTTAAATCAAGACTTTGGATATTTTTTATTTCGTAATTCTTGTTATTCAAATTCGCTATTCTAGAATTAAGAATTTTTATTTCATAGTGATTTATTAAAAAGCCTATTAACTATACTTCTTAAATTGAGTAGTTTTTAAACAGTATTCCTTTTTTTCCAAAATCTGCCTTGCATTTTTCAGTTCTTGAAGTTTAATGTATAAGACAGAACTTTTCAGTCTCGTACTTGATGGTATGGATTTAGAGAATTTATACATCACCTAAAAAGTTTATTAAAAAAATAATAAGTCTACGATTGTCACTTTCAATGATTTATTTTCGGCCTTGAAATATGCTATACTTTTGGTGATTTTTTTCATTTTCTAGAACGAAATAAAAATTAGAAGACATGAAATTTTCACGAGGACTTTATTATTTGTTAAAGCAACTAAATTTATGATTATTAATAACACATTTAACGAAATTCTGGATTTCTTTATTGTAAATGTTAATTTAATCAAATATTCTTTATAAGAATTTATAATTCTGCCATCTTTATTCTGGGATTCACAAAAATAAATTGTCGATTGTAATTGGAAATGAGAATGAAGAAAATTCGAATCTTCTGTTTTTTTACACTGAGAATTCAAAAAATGTATATTACATTCTTCAGCTCTGTAAGTCTGAATGTTATGTAACAAATCGTTTTTCCAGAAATTTTTAATATGCAAAATAAATTTATAGAATAAGATAATCTAAAATTCCAAATTTCATTATAAAATTTAATTTGATTCTAAATTCCAAGGATCTGAATATTAAAAATCTGGTAGAATATGAATTGCCATAATTTTAGATTATACAATTTCCAGCTCCTAAATTAATTATTTGAAATATCTCAATTTTTTACCTATTCATCTATATACATAAAAAGTTTTTTACCCTATATTCTTAACCAAAAAATTTCTTTAAATTACATTATCAATACAACTAGAACTGGTAAAGTAAATATAGAAAAATTAAAAAGTTTCTGATTCTTATAATTAAAGAAAGTTCACTGAATTCCTAGCGGTGAAATTTTCACATTACCATATAGACTCTGCAAGTTAAAATTATCAATATAGGGTCATTCTAAATGAAATTGTCCAGGCAGTTAGGGTCAAAATTTTTTTTTTTGCATGAAAATTTTTTTTTAATTTTTACATCGAAATCGATTAGACACGTATTTTTTCTTTTTGCTTCATTTTGAGTTCTTTCGTCGTGGGGAATTTTTGAAAATTTGGCTAAATACTTGATTCTGCGCTATTGGTGCATGTTAATTTTTTTTTTTTTACGCGATAACTTTGCGAAAAAATGACGGATCTTTGAAATTTTTTTTTCTATTTTTAGCTAAAAGGTCCCTCTTAAAGAAAAAAATATGAAACATGATATTTTTCCAAAAAATTTTTATCTATTGTGATTTTTAGAAAAAAATCGAAAAATTTTCGACCCCAAAAATGTCGGATTGCATCAGATTTTTTTTCCTTAATATTTTCTTCTTAAATAGTTATATATATATAAACAAAATTATGTAGTAGTCCCTATTCGCCAAAATTCGTTGTTTGGGAATTATGATTTTTTAAAGTTATAGTGACAATTATTCAGTTATTTTAGGCTTCATTTACAAAAAATGCCATCATTTCCCCAAAAGTGGCTCAATCGTTATGCTTTTTTTCTGCCATCAGTTACAGGTTCATTTTAGAAAAGAAAATTTCAAAGACAAGTAACTTTTTGTAAATTATATCACATGATCATCTTTCAAATGTACTAAAAATTAAATGAGTTCGAGCCCAAAAACTTTATAATGTTTTGATTTTTCCATTCTTAATTTTTTTTTTCGATTAGTATTATATAGTGACATGTATCACAAGCATACGATGCATCGATCGTACTCCTTTAATTGCTGTAACACTCACTGGGTTTTCTTGATCTTTCTGAACTTCTGTACGTCATGAGCTTTGAGTAATTCCATGTACACATTTGGAACACGGTTTAATTAAAAATATACGATCAATGCATGCTTGAAGGGCCAACAAAACTCAAAATAAAACCGATATGTTCATTATATAAGAACATGCCAGCTTGAATGGACTTTAGTACAATAAATGTCAATGTATGGGAATGTTTCTTAAAAGAAATGTGTGTAAAAAAACATTGTGAATTGCTATTTTTTACCTGAATGAATCTAATGTTGATTTTATTTATTTTCTGTGAACGCGACACGTTTGAAAATATTTAAAAATGTGAAAAATTAATACATGCTTATGCATTTTAATAAACATCGCTACAGAATAAAACACATAATTTGGATAAAGCAATTTGGTAGATAATGAAACTATTTAAAGTAATGCAATCACATGGAAATAGAAAAATCAGAACTCATTCGAAACGATATTCAGTTTATTAAAAACGCTTGTGATACATGTCAGTATATAATACCAATCGAAAACACAAATTAAGAATGGAATAATCTAAGCATTGTTAAAATTTTTGGGCTTGAACTCATTTAATTTTTAGTACATTTGAAAGATGATCATGACATAAAATTTCCAAAAAGTTACTTGTCTTTCAAATTTTCTTTTCTAAAATGAACCTGTAACTGATGGCAGAAAAAAAAGCATAACGATTGAGCCACTTTTGGCGAAATGATGG